>BQNB010006922.1:58202-83949 GCA_026074375.1 Tanacetum coccineum | reverse complement strand
TCTCATCTATTAAATCTCTGATATGTTCAACCGTGAACACTCCATGAAATGCAAGAAACCAACGCCTAGAGTCCACATACCCCCGAAACTAGGGCTAAAACTCTTAGAACCCTACTTAACTCCTCTAATTCACCCACATCTCCTTCTAGGAACACCCACCCACTCCCATTTCCACCTCCACCTATCACTACACCATTTACCATGACTCCTAAGTGAGACATCTTCATATCCTCTTATCTTATTAAACTTGATAACATGGCTAATTGTGGAAAATGTCATGCTAAATTAACTAATTTGCTCATAATAATACTCTGATATATAATTACTAGTTTCAAGGCCCGCCCGTTGGACGAGGAGTTTTAAGGTATTGTTGGAGATGTAATGTGGACAAATAAATGTAATTATAAGACACTATTTGTAAAAGATTAATTTAGCAAAGAATAAATATGATATAACCTAGTATAATTTGTTATGAGCTAATGTAGTAATAGAAAAACTAATTCATAGTATTTACAAAAATATAATCATTACAAAAAGGCTAATAAAAAATGATTATGTGTGACATTTCATGACCCGACCGATGGGCGGGCGAGCTTCATATGATCTTTTGTTTATTATGTATAGTTGATTATCCACCGTAGTAAATCTCATAAATTATTTTAATCATAAAAAGTATTTATTGAATGCATAACCAACAAAGTATACGTCACAAGTTCGAATGTGAAATAAAGCTTTTTTGTACACGACGTTAGTTCACCTCTTCATCTATTAGCTTTAGGTGTACGGTCATGTCCATTACTGATTTGGTACATTTTCAACAACGGAATCTGTTTAAAATGTAAAAAAAGGGTAACATGGGATTATAGAAATGATACCACTATAACACTTGAAATCTTCAAGAAAAAACCGTCAACATGAGATGATATACCTAATATCTGGCCACAACATCCATATTCCTAAACATTGTGACAAATAAGTGTAAACATAGTCGAACATATACCAACATCCATATTCGTTAAAGTTAAGATTAGGGATAGGGACAATCCAAATCTTCATTCAAGATAAATATTTCTTTCATAGAAAATGGTAAAATAAAGATTTTTAGAAGTTAAAATCTAATATATACGTATGTGAAAAAAGATACTCCATCCGTCCTAATTTATTAGTCAACTTTTGACTTTTCAAAGTTTTTCTTTTTAAACTTTGACCTTAATTAATTTTTTTGTTATATAATACTTAATGAAAAATATATGAATGGACTGGGTATTAAATGTATTTTCATTAGTATAATTTTTATCAAGTATTATATAACACAAACAAAAATATTTATTGTCAAAGTTGAAAAATAAATACTTCAAAAAGTCAAAATGGGACTAATAAATTGGGACGGCGGGAGTATAATTAAACCATTGCAAAGTGTAGAAAATTATGTTGAAATGATTAGGAATGAGTTTCATGCCTTGTTACTCTCTCCGATTCCTTTCATTTTCATTCCACAAATTAAAATTTTTACCAACATAAGATGGCTAAATCGGTGAATACACTTAAATTAAGCAGATGATTATAAGTTAAGACTATAAAAAAATCACTCAATGGAATCCAATGGATTTGCTTTAATAACATACAAAATTATACCGATGTAGATGATCTTATTAATACTAATAGTTTTATTATTCAATATAAAATTGTCTACACCCAAAATTAAACAATTATTATACCTTTTGCCCTTTTTGTGTTTTGAATATTTCATTTATAGTCCTTTGACTATTTAACTTTTGTCAGTTTATTCAGATAATGTACCGTGTTGGCGGTGGTGATTTTATGAGAATTATGGTGATTTATGGTTTATTGTGATTAATAATCCCTTTTGGAAGGTATTATTGTGTTATTTGTATTCCGGGTGGTTTGACCCGTGAATTTTGAGAAATGCCAAAAAACGTGTGACACGTCCGTTAATGTCCAAATAAGTTTTGAAGGGTTTAAAGTGTAAATATGTCATGTAAATACTCTAGGTTAATGGAATGTTATCTCAGTTTTAAAAATCCCTTCCAAACTTATCATATCATGATTTTCAAAATTATTCATTAAATCATGGTAGCAGAACTTAGATGTTTATCGATCATAAACTTTGATCAAGTATGATTTGGCGAAACATTAATTACTATTCTCGATTTTGACTTTTAAATCATTGTTTGATTGCCCCAACTTTGATCAGGTATGTTTAATTTTGAATTTTCATTTAAATTAATCTTTCCATTCTATATATTAAACATGGTCGATTTGCAAATCAACTAATAACGAAAATCCAAAAACACTCTTGCATCAATTCTATTTATTAAAATACATTGTGCAGCCTTATGTTTTTATGTTTGATGAGAGTATGTTTGGATTTGCATTATTAGTTGGTGTTTTATTTTTTAGGATGTTATAGCATGTTCTTTATGACCATGTTTTTCATTGTTATTTTTCCTTCGACTAATTTTATTTTTCTGTTGTATGAAGTTGTTTTCATGGTTGCATTTATCAGGAGCAACGTGGATGAAGGTGACCGTCATGTTTTAAAGCATACAAATGAAATGCATCCTGTATTATGAATCAATCTTATAGTTATTGGTATTTTGGTTGTACGCTCAATGACTACCTCAAAAGGAACATTATAACAGGTCAGTCCAAGCAAAAATGAATTGGTAAGAGACTTTTGTGAGTTCACACAACTTGTGAATCAATTATTACTACTGATTAAAAAATATCTTTGCGTATGCTTCGATAAAATTGTAAATGTCAGGTTATTGAGTATATAACCTTCTCATTTTATTTTGCAGGTAGCATTTGATATGTTAAAGTTTGAATTATAGGGTCATCATGTTCCCATGGTAAGAGAGGTACTTTACCTTTTCCATTATTCGGAGAAACTTACAACATCTTGCAGGTAGCATTTGATGATTGTCACTATTTCGTACTACCTTCAGAATAAGTTTTCAATTGAAATTCCTATACTAATATTGATGATTGTCACGTTGTATTATAGAGATAAGCATTAGCTGGTTAACCGACCCCTATCTACATGGTTGTATCTTGACTCAAAAATGTTTATCTGCATAAAAAATAAGCATAGATTATCACTTAAATAAGCAATTCCAAACACCCTAACGGTGTAGATCAAGTAGTTGTAAAAAGTTACTCTAAACACTAATTAGATTCTTTATTAATATTCTGTGATTACTTAGAGGATATGTTGATCTTGCCTTTTCGACCAGCTTATGACTACAGTTGTGGACTCGTATGCCTGGGAAATTTTTTAAAAAAAGTTATGTTGGATATGAGCCCCCCCCCCCATCATCTTACAAAAACGATAATTATGAAAAAATGAAGAAAGAAGAAACAACAAGGACTTAATGTGATAAAATAAGTTAGCTTCCTATGTAAGCTAGGTTTTCTTGTAAACCCTTCATATAAAGGGTCATAGGCGTCTGGTTAATAACATCCATTATAGTTAGATCTCTCCAATGAGAGTCTAATAGTTAGTTAGTTTATGCATTAGTTAGTTTAGTCCTAAGAATCATTTAATCTTAGGGCAGTAGATCAATAAAGAAAACCTTGTGATAACATTAATGTTCTTATTTGTTATTCCGATGTGCTTTATATAATTCAATGTTATTTTATCCTAGATGGGTAAAAAGATCTATGTAGCATACAATTAGGTTTTCCACAATTGGGATAAGACAGTTGCTCTTGATATCCTAGGATTACAAGGTTTTATGTTTTCTGTTGCTTCGTAAAACTAGGTCATATCTCGAAGAAACGAGGGTTTGTCATCAAACCTCTAATTTGTAGAACAGGGAAGTGTGGTATTCAGTTACAAAGTGATTCAGGGTTCAGTGATTTAAAATTGAAGTTCTCTTGATTGATAATGATATATCCACGACAAGAAATCATCATATGTTTATAAACCTAGTAATGTGTATGTATTCAAAAACCTAACTATGTTATAGGGTTTTATTTATTGGGTTGCTGGGTGGATTCGGTATATTGGATTATGGTTGTTTGTGGCGATCATTAGTGTAGTATGTTGGATCTGGATCATGTCTATATATTGATGAATTGATTGGACTTTACACGGCTGTGAAACCCTAAATCTTTAGGGTTTGTATTCTTGTATCTAATGTTTTGGTCAAGACATGTTGGCAAGATGTTTGTTTTATCAGGAACACATGATCTTCCTGAATATTAATTTTGAAAGTGTCGGGTTTGATTACTGCTAAACGTGTTCTTGATAGAAGGTAATCAACAACAGCAGATTTGGTGATCAGAAAGAATACATTATGCAGCAGATATTGAAAGGTTCTGATTGCATCCTTCCCGATGTTTAATTATTTGAAGCTTCTATGTGTTTAATTATTGTTTGGATCTGTTTGTGTTCGAGCTTTGGATAAAATCACAGCACGTATTGTTATGCTGTGTTTATGGCAGTTAGCAGCAATATGAAAGCAGGTGTGACTGCGTTAGGGTTTGGTTTTGCCCTAAAAGGAATGCGCAAGTTGAGTGGAACTGGTTGTTATTGGGCTTGTGAGATATTGACAGGCCGGGATTTATATATTTGGATTTACTACTGCCAGTTATTACATTAGTACTGCTTGTTATATATTTGTTGTTGCGTTGTTAAGTTAGTACTGCCAGGTTCGAATTTAGTATTGCTGGTGATTAGTGACAGATCAGCGATGAATCAGTGACAGTGATAGTGTCACAAAAAGCCATGGGAGGAAGGAGACATCAGAATTGCAATAGTTTAGTGACAAATTATGTGTCGCTAAGAGCAGTTTAGCAACAACTTTCTGACAGAAAAAGCATTGCTAATTGGTTTGGATACTTTGTACTGCTAGAGTTACTCAGTTTGTACTGCTGGGTTAAATGGTTAATGCTGCTAGCCTTGTCCGATGTTGGACAACAGACGCGTTTGGATCTCGGATGGAACTGTTTTTCACAACAGTTTATTATTATTGATTTTATGGCTCGTTTTGGAGATTTATTGAAGATGTGATTACGAAGACGATTGATTATCACTTATTTGATGTTGTAGTTGAGTTTCACAGATGCATGTTCTTATTATATCTTAAACGGCTTACAACGTTTGAAGATAACTTGTTCATGCTTACAATGGTGTGACGAAGACTTGTCAAAATCTAGCAAATGTGTGTGATTTTTCTTATGGTGCTCAATGCTCACATTTGCTATTACTTAGTATGTGTCTCATAGAAGATGAGGATTTTTGTCAAGAGGTTGCGGTCTACTTATATTTCACAGATTTATTTATAAGTTCGACGTCACGTGGATAGTGTAAGACATAAGACACAAGTTTGGGAGATTATATTCTTTCTTCAAATTCGTTATTACTCTTTTCCTTCATCATAATTCACTACATAGAGCATTTATAGACGTTCGAGATCATAGATGGTAAAACATATTGGTTCCGGAGAAGCTTAATGATTAAAATGTTTAACCATTACATGCACCACTTGAGGGGAAGTATTTACAAGTTGCTTATCTACAGAAGACCCCTATTGGATGATTACAAAAAGAGAAAGAAGACTACAAGAAATATGATTTGCTGCTTATTATGTGTGGTGGCATGTTCAAGAAGATCTTAAGTCAAGGGGAAGCATTGAAGATTATTTCATACATGAAGATTGATTTTGTTAATATCAATTGGGGAAGATTTTTGGAAATTTGAGATTTGTATGATTTTCAAAACTATATGAAAAAATAAAGAAAGAAGAAACAACAAGGACTTAATGTGATAAAATAAGTTAGCTTCCTATGTAATATAGGTTTTCTTGTAAACCCTCTATATATAAAGGGTCATAGGCGTCTGGTTAATAACATCCATCATATTTAAATCTCTCCAATGAGAGTCTAATAGTTAGTTAGTTTATGCATTAGTTAGTTTAGTCCTAAGAATCATTTGATCTTGGGGCAGTAGATCAATAAAGAAAACCTTGTGATAACATTGATGTTCTTATTTGTTATTCCATTGTGCTTTATATAATTCAATGTTATTATATCCTAGTTGGGTAAAACGATCTATGAAGCCTACAATTAGGTTTCCATAAGTTACCCATTTGGCCCATTATCTCACCCCATTCATTCTTTTAACCTCTATCATGCGTATACCTCTAAAATATATATAAGAAACTATATTAAAAGGTATCAAATATTTTCTTAATTGATATGGTTTGAAACTTCATAAATTACAACGCCTATATTGAAACAGTTTTATTAGCTCTAAATTTATACCTTTTCTTCTACCTTGAAGTGTTATTAAGTACATTGGCGACACAAATATTTTGTAAATGTAAATTTTTATTTTGTTCTTAGTTCAAATCTATTTTTTTACACTCACATGGGATCATTCATTGAGACATAAAACCATGCACTTTTTCTTTGATTTCATTCGGTTGGTATGTTAAATATGGGAATAAAAACTTATTTGATGCTTATTGGGTTAAAAATCTTAGCTATTGTGATATATGAATTGTTTTTGAAAGTTCATGTTCGGTGTTTACTACAATTGTTACATATGCTCTCTCGTGTTTAAAAACCGATTCTAGTTTTCAAATCATTGTTGTTTTCAGAAACTTGTTGTTAACAATACACAATGATTGTGGGAAACTTGTCGATTTTGGTTTAGCAAGAAAAGAATCATTAGCAGAAATGATGACTGCAGAAACTGGAACCTATCGGTGGATGGCTCTAGAGGTAATCTCTACAAAATGGTTCACTTTTAATTAGAAGATTTACCTCTTTGTAACTTTTCTTTTACGTATATTTGTTATGTCATTGAAAAACATATATTTGTTATGTCATTGAAAAACAGATATTTGTTATGTCATTGTAGCTTTACAACACTTTAACACTGAGACACGTGAGAAGAAGCATTATACTCACAAGGTTGATACCTACAACTATTCAATCGTCTTGTGGGAGCTCATACACAATCAGTTTTAACAGCTAGAACCTATCACAAGGTATGTCAAATCTTCAGGAGGCATATGATGTTGCCTTCAAGGTACTTATAATCCACAATAAGTTTTAACAGCTAGAACTATGATTCTGTTCTGGAAAGATAATATATAATGGAGATAAGAAATAGCATAAGAATCATACTAAGTGCATCATTACTAGAAAGTAGAAACATTTTTTGTGACACTTGGCATGTAATTTTATTATGGTGTTTGGCAATTTTAGGTAATTTTGATGAGGTGGTTTGACATATATGTTTTATAATACGCAATATAATACAGTTTTATGATTTTTAAATGGGCAGTAGTTGATTTTGAACAATCTAACACGGGTTGTTTGAGTGTGGTTTTAAAAAGACAGTTTTAGGATTATTTAGTGGGCAATAATTAATTGTACAAGAAAGGCTCCCTAAAAAACTCATTACCTATTACTGATTTACTGTAGTATTTTCATACTAATTTACATACCTTTTATATTATAACAATATTTATTAGGACTGAGGGGCTATTTAGAGCATGTAATGCTATTATGTAGAATGTCGAAGCCAGCTTGGTAATTGTACAACGCGTCTAAACTCTATGCATCAAACGTGAAGATTGTTTTGGAAATGGGTGATTAAATTGGGACATTAATTTGACTAGGTCATGTGCGGGCGTCATTGCATTTGCTTGTGTGATTGAGATTTGGTTGCTAAAGACTTGCTTGAGGTGAGTTCTCGTAGCCTCATTTTCCTACTATTTTTCTGTTGGGGGAAAATGATACTAAAATGTGTTTTGAACTGTTTTGAATTGAACAGTGAGAAATGTGATTTTGTTTTTGGGATAAGATATGTACTTATGACTGCTATGTGAATATTATGTGTTGCATGATTGCTTGGATCGGATGGGTACGCCTGCCTAGTATTTGTGTAGTTATTGGAGCGGATGGGTACGCCTACCCTAGTTTGTATGTGGTCCTGCCCTAATTTAGTGCTCCAGCTGGTAGGCCCTTTAGGTGAGTAAGTGACATATGGTTATTGATTAGCGGTGATGCTATGGTTTGTTTGCATATATATTCACTGTCATATAGCACTATTGTCCACTGTTGAAGTATTGGCACAACTTTTGGGTTTAAGGTCAAACCTACGAGCTCACCAATATTATTGTTGACGTTTTTAGTATCATTTTCAGGTGAAGTGAAAGAGGAATAGCTTGGTGATGTGTGATAGCAGGCTTAGAAGTATCCCGTGTGGATTTTCATGTGAAGTCTTGATGTTTATTTTATTTGGCTTTTGTATTTGGAAATTTTAGTTTAAGTTTGGATTTGGACCCCTGTGAGGTCTTTTGGATAATTATAAGAGATTGTGGATTTTGTTAGTGATTTAGGACATCACTCGAGGTTGTTCGAGGTTGATGGTCTTCGTAACACTTGAAGTTTATGCATTGTAGTTTCTCTATTTTGTATCTTGTGTTATGATTGATCATTATGTTGCATTCCTGAGTTTTCGCCATTGTCGGGGTGTGACAATTATCATTTACACAGGTGTGTCATAGAATCATGTATTAGTTAATTGATTACTGACCTTTGAAGTTTAGAAGTTTGATCATGCCATTATATATACAACAACAAAAAGCTTGAGATCATCGTATTTTCACCTTGTAGCACTTATTCATGATGCAATAAAAAGCATGCTATACCCTGCAATCATGAAAGCATAACAATTATAATAAGGACAGGACCACCAGGTTTGTTAAGACTTATATTAGTGATCGAAATATTGCAAGTATGACATGATTGAAATAAATTGAAATGAAGCTCCAAGAGTAAAAATAGTATCTGAAAAGTGAAAATATGTCCCATAGAAGGCCAAGAATATAACCAGGAAGTTGCAAGTACTTTAGTCAAAATGGCTAAAGTAATGTAGAAAAAGTATTGCTGCTATCGGTGATACAAACATATTTGACTCATGCTTACTATGTACCAAAAAATCAGTGTCTCCTTTGGTCTCACAAAAAGTAATATCACTCCACTAAATACTAAATATACTAAAAGAATCTATGCAAAGCCAATTCAACAAAAGCTTCATCAAGATACACACTTTCTTGCCTCATCTTATACGTGCAAAGGATGCAAATGGTTCAGTCTTCGTGTTTCTTGTAGGCTTGACGTCTTCCTATGTACCAAAAACCTTCCAAAATAGCAAGTGCTCATCATCACCCAAATATGCTACCGTATGTTCATCTAGACTCTTATATAAAAAAACATTTTAAACATTAGACATACATAATATACGGAATATGTTAAAATGTATAAGGTCTATATAGTACTACTGTGGCGATCAAGCATATTTCAAGAGGAGCAAACCCTGTCATATTACACCATTTTAGTTAACGGTTGGTATGTGAATCATGAAAATGCGATAAAAAGTATTTAGGAATATATTCTTCTCTAGCACATGGTCAAAACCGTTAGACCACCACCTAGGTTCATCTAGACTTCCTGTAACAGAATCACGACCAAGCTCCATATTTTCACCATGTATTAACTCGTGATGGCTGTAAAAAATTGAGCAAACGAAGACATAATCTCAGGTATATGTTCGAAAGCATCACAGCTATCCTACATGGCATCATGTTCTAATCAGAAACCATTGACTAAAGTTGCATCCTATTCTCAAATTTATCACTACCAACACAACATGGCAATAATAGTCAGATATTGAACTCATTTAACCCAACTCCTCAATGATCTTCAGAATCATCTTTGCAGCATGGTCAAGAAAGGAATTATTAGTGGGCAGTGAGGATTTAATTCTTAGGGTACAACAATTATTTTGAGATGAGCATAATATTTGTAACAAATACCCTAACATCTACTATCCTTTTTTAATTGTTCTTTATACATGTAAATAGGTCATGCTCTTAGCAGTTGCATGTCCCTTAAGAAATTTCAATTGTTCATGCTCTTAGCAGTTGTTAATGGCTGCAATATCCGAACCAAAATAAACCTACTGGTTGAGTTGTATATGCCTGCAAATTGAACTGTAGCTTACCATGAGATGGATAAACCTACGACTGGCACCGTTCATGGGTCAAGTAAGAACGCGTTGAATAACAGTCAATTTCTAAGTTAGGAGACCAGAACATTGTTTGATAATTAACTTATAGAATAGGGCCCAAGTATTGTTTGCACATAAATTTACTGCTTTTCTAATTTGGGTTTTACCTGAAATGCGAAGCAGAGTGACCACAAAAAAAGGCTAAAGTTTTGCTAGAATTTATATTGGCATCAAGCCATCTTCCCCATATTGTCATGGGCTCATGGCTTAATGAAAAGCTTCTAAAATGTTCAGTTCACTGCAGACATGGACTGCCTTCTTGATAATAATCTTTCCTGCACATTATAGTTTTATTTTTAAGGACATGATAATTGAAGAAAGAAAAACAGTTGTTCAAGCCGAAATATTCAAAATTTAGTTACCCTTTGGCGGTTTTATCATGAGTCCACCAATGCCCTGTGTTAAAGACCAGCATTTTGTACTGAACAACCTAGGTACCAATAAAATCAAGCTAAAGAGTTTCTTTCTTTGTCCTATTTTTATCCTTTGTTCAACTGTACAATTGCAATGCTGCAAGTTCAAACAACCATAAATTAAGCCAATTTTAAGTTTTTAACCAACCAAAAACTTTAACTAAATCTATAAAATATGCTAAAATTACCTTGAACACAAATAAATAAGATGGTCATTGTCACCCCAAGCTCCTTTTCGGCATCAATGACTGAAACAACAGGCAAATGTATGAATTTTCTTACATATATTATATAAATTACGTTATGGGAATGTTCAAAACAGACGAACATGTGATGTTTAGCTTAAATAATTTGAACCTTGCACCATATTTTGCAAAGCGTCCACATCAAGTGTATCGAACATCACATAAATTCGCCATAACCTTTTATGTGTTTTTTCTACATTGTCATGTGAATACACATGGTATATTATCGAATTGCGTTATTAGTACATTTGGTATAAGATGGTAGAATAGGCTATCAAAACAGCCTTTAACTAAACACGTTATTTAGAGTGGTTGAAATGAGCATGTCAAATTTTATTAGCTGTTAAAATAAGTTATTCAAACAACCCCTAATAATAACATGTGAAGGTTAAAATTGATGTTAAAATAAATGCTAGAAAAAGCTATTCAAAGATACGATATTTGTGTATGTTTTTCGACCAACAAAAGCAAGCGAATGCAAACTTGTTACTGTTATTGCTTGGGCTTCTTTTCCAGATACATTATGTCCAAATAGCCCCTTAACAAATTATGTCAAAACAGCCCCTTATATTAATTTTGTCCAAACATCCCCTTATTTAATTATGTCCATATAACCCCTTATTTAAATTCTGTCCAAACAACCTCTTTTGGTATAAACAACTCCCGAAATACGCTCTGACCAAACAACCCCTAACATATTTTTCTGTCCAAATAGTCATTGAAACACATTTTGTCCAAACAGGAAAGACCGACCCACAAAACACATTTGATGAAATAACATTTAATAGTATTATTAAGTATAAAATATGATTAGTGAATCATGCCAACTTTCAACCACTTTGACCCATTGACCTCATTAAGGATTAAAAACAACATAACTAACTAAATTAGTTAATCATGCTAGCTTTATAAATATGCATATTTCTGGAATGGAACACCCTACCTTTGTCATTTGTAACACATTTGAAGAATGCCCTTAGAGTTATGTCAATTCAGCCATGGAAGGATACTTCCAAAGAGTAACTTGGTTGTCACTTGACCATTAGAAGTTGATATGTTTTTTACCTCCAAATCTAACTAATAATATCAACCAAACGACCAATCTGAAATGACAAAACAACAATAATTATTATTCATATAAACCGTTTACTTAATCGACCATTAATCCAAAATAAAACAACCATTTATAAATAGAGAGAATTGCAAAAATGGTCCTTATGGTTTGGCCAAATTGCAGATTTAATCCGTCGAATTTCAAAATTGAAAAAACAGTCCGTATTTCGAAGGTTTGTTTCCACTTTTGGTCCTTGGTCGAACTAAAATGACTAAAATACCCCACTTAATGGACGATTTTTGTAAAATATGGAGGGGTATTTTAGTCATTTTAGTTCGACCAAGGACCAAAAGTGGAACCAAACCTTCAAAATACGGACTATTTTTGCAATTTTGAAATTAGACGGACCAAATATGCAATTTGGCCAAACCACAAGGACCATTTTTGCAATTTACTCTTATAATAAATATGTAGTAATAAATATTTTTGACATAGCCTAAAGAGTTCAGAAGATATACTTTACACTTTCCAGTATCCAAGAGTTACCACATATGTCCTATTGTCGTGTCAAACTCATGTTAGAGTGTGGCTGCAAACAAAGTTCATTAGTGCAGAAAAAAGATAAGTACATTATTGCTGTAAAAAATTCTCCACTGATTGTCATTAACAAATATGCTTTGTAATTTATTTGGCGCTACAATATTAAGCGTTCGAAAATCAAAAACTACCATCAATGAATAATTGTTATAAAAGCATATGCAGATATGAGGTGTTTGGGATTGCTTATTACAAAAAGTTATCTAAAACGGATGAGCCCTATTTATCTGCTAACCAAAAGAGAATCTGGTTATAATTTACATACATGAGATGAAGGTGAGATTCACAATATCAAGGAGCACGATTGCAAAGATCCTGTAATGTAAATATTGCATATTAGAATGGATAGCTACAAAATAGATGTTTATGAACAAAAGTGACAAACAACCAATGTAATTGTCCTCCAAGGTTGATTATGCAATTATATCTTACGGATCTATAGATTGAAAAAAGCATGTTTCAATCGTATAATATAGAAAGTAAATTGGGGATTCTTGTTTTTTTGGGGATGATTTGTGATACTTATTGCTTCCAAAAGTGGATTAAAGTTTTTGATTCAACGATGTAGGTTTAAGGATTGGATTGAAAGGGAGAGAGATGCCGGGGTGAAGATTGGTTTTGTTTTTGGTAAAAATTAAATGCTATAAAAATAAAGAACCTATCAACAGTTGATTATTCATGTATTATACATGTGTCGTTTTTAGGGATTTTAAAGCCAAGATGATAGTTTCAAAAACCTTCTTTTATATAGGTTATAGATTTTTAAGGACATGATAATCGAAGAAAGAAAAACAGTTGTTCAAGCCAAAATATTCAAAATTTAGTTACCCTTTGTACACCAATGCCCTATGTTAAAGACCAACATTTTGTACTGATCAACCTAGGTACCAATAAAATCAAGCTAAAGAGTTTCCTTCTTTGTCCCATTTTTATCCTTTGTTCAATTGTACAATTGCAATGCTGCAAGTTCAAACAACCATAAATTAAGCCAAGTTTAAGTTTTTAACCAACCAAAAACTTTAACTAAATCTACAAAATACGCTAAAATTACCTTGAACACAAACGAATAAGATGGTCATTATCACCCCAAGCTCATTTTCGGCATCAATGACTGAAACAACAGGCAAATGTATGAATTTTCTTATAGATATTATATAAATTACATTATTAGAATGTTCAGAACAGACCAACATGTGATGTTTAGCTAAAATAATTCAAACCTTGCACCATATTCAGCAAAGCGTCCACATCAAGTGTATCGGACATAACATAAATTCGCCATCACCTTTTATGTGTTTTTTCTGCATTGTCATGTGAATACACATGGTATATTATCGAATTGCGTTATTATTACATATGTATATGATGGAAGAATAGGCTATCAAAATAGCCCTTAACTAAACACATTATTTAGAGTGGTTGAAATGAGCATGTCAACGTTTATTAGCTGTTAAAATAAGTTATTCAAACAACCCCTAATAATAACATGTGAAGGTTAAAATAGATGTTAAAATAAATGCTAAAATAAGCTATTCAAAGATACGATATTTGTGTATGTTTTTTGACCAACAGAAGCAAGCGAATGCAAACTTGTTACTGTTATTGCTTGGGCTTCTTTTCCAGATAAATTCTGTCCAAACAACCCCTTAACAAATTATGTCAAAACAACCCCTTATATTACTTTTGTCCAAACATCCCCTTATTTAATTATGTCCATACAACCCCTTATATAAATTCTATCCAAACAACCCCTTTTGGTCCAAACAACTCTCGAAATACGCTATGACCAAACAGCCCCTAACATATTTTTCTATCCAGATAGTCATTAAGGCACATTTTTGTCCAAACAGGATGGACCGACCCACAAAACATATTTGATGAAATAACATTTAATAGTATTATTAAGTATAAAATATGATTAAGTATAAAATATTATTAAGTATATAATAGTATTATTAAGTATAAAATATTATTAAGTATAAAATAGTATTATTAAGTATAAAATATGATTAGTGAATCATGCTAATTTTCAACCACTTCGACCCATTGACCTCACTAAGGATTAAAAACAAAGCATATTTCTGGAATGGAACACCCTACCTTTGTCATTTGTAACACATTTGAAGAATACCCTTAGAGTTATGTCAATTCTGCCATGGAAGGATACTTCCAAAGAGTAACTTGGTTGTCACAAGACCATGAGAAGCTGATATGTTTTTTACCTCTAAATCTTCCTAATAATATCAACCAAACGACCAATCAGAAATAACAAAACAATAATAATTATTATTCATATAAACCATTTACCTAATCGACCATTAATTCAAAATAAAACAACCATTTATAAATATGTAGTAATAAATATTTTTGACATAGCCTAAAAAGTTTAGAAGATATACTTTAAACTTTTCAGTATCTAAGAGTTACCGCATATGTCCTGTTGTCGTGTCGAACTCATGTTAGAGCGTGGCTGCAAACAAAGTTCATTAGTGCTGTAAAAAGTTCTCCACTCATTGTCATTAACAAATAGCCTTTGTAATTTATTTAACGCTACAATATTAAGCGTTCCGAAATCAAAAACTACCATCAATGAATAATTGTTATAAAAGCATATGCAGATATAGGGTGTTTGGGATTGCTTATTACAAAAAGTTATCTAAAACGGATTAGCCCTATTTATCTGCTAACAAAAAGAGAAACTGGTTATAATTTACATACATGAGATGAAGGTGAGATTCACAATATCAAGGAGCATGATTGCAAAGATCTTGTAATGTAAATATTGCATATTAGAATGGGTAGCTACAAAATAGATGTTGATGAACAAAAGTGACAAACAACCAATGTAATTGTCCTCGAAGGTTGATTATGCAATTATATCTTACGGATCTATAGATTGAAAAAAGCATGTTTCAATCGTATAATATAGAAATTAAATTGGAGATTCTTATTTTTTGGGGTTATTTAGGTTAATTAAAAGATGATTTGTGATACTTATTCCTTCCAGAAGTGGATTAAAGTTTTTGATTCAATGATGTAGGTTTAAGGATTGGATTGAAAGGGAGAGAGATGCTGGGGTGAAGATTGGTTTTGTTTTTGGTAAAAATTAAATGCTATAAAAATAAAGAACCTATCAACCGTTGATTATTTAAGTATTATACACGTGTCGTTTTATGGATTTTAAAGCCAAGATGATTGTTTCAAAAACCTTCTTTTATATAGGTTATAGATTTTTAAGGACATGATAATTGAAGAAAGAAAAACTGTTGTTCAAGCCGAAATATTTAAAATTTAGTTACCCTTTAGTGGTTTTATCATGAGTCCACCAATGCCCTATGTTAAAGACCAACATTTTGTACTGATCAACCTAGGAACCAATAAAATCAAGCTAAAGAGTTTCCTTCTTTATCCCATTTTATCCTTTGTTCAACTGTACAATTACAATACTGCAAGTTCAAACAACCATAAATTAAGCCAAGTTTAAGTTTTAACAAAAAACTTTAACTAAATCTACAAAATATGCTAAAATTACCTTGAACACAAATGAATAAGATGGTCATTGTCACCCCAAGCTCCTTTTTGGCATCAATGACTGAAACAACAGGCAAATGTATGAATTTTCTTATAGATATTATATAAATTACGTTATTGGAATGTTAAGAACAGACCAACATGTGATGTTTAGCTTAAATAATTCGAACCTTGCACCATATTTTGCAAAGCGTCCACATCAAGTGTATCGGACATCACATAAATTCGCCATCACCTTTTATGTGTTTTTTCTGCATTGTCATGTGAATACACATGGTATATTATCGAATTGCGTTATTATTACATATGGTATAAGATGCTAGAATAGGCTATCAAAACAGCCCTTAACTAAACACATTATTTAGAGTAGTTGAAATGAGCATGTCAAAGTTTATTAGCTGTTAAAATAAGTTATTCAAACAACCCCTAATAATAACATGTGAAGGTTAAAATAGATGTTAAAATAAGTGCTAGAATAAGCTATTCAAAGATACGATATTTGTGTATGTTTTTCGACCAACAGAAGCAAGCGAATGCAAACTTTTACTGTTATTGCTTGGGCTTCTTTTCCAGATAAATTCTATCCAAATAGCCCCTTAATAAATAATGTCAAAACAACCCCTTATATTCATTTTGTATAAACATCCCCTTATTTAATTATGTCCATACAACCCCTTATATAAATTATGTCCAAACAACCCCTTTTGGTCCAAACAACTCCCGAAATACGCTCTGACCAAACAGCCCCTAACAATTTTTTCTGTCGAGATAGTCATTGAAACACATTTTGTCCAAACAGGATGGACCGACCCACAAAACACATTTGATGAAATAACATTTAATAGTATTATTAAGTATAAAATATGATTAGTGAATCATGCCAACTTTCAACCACTTCGACCCATTGACCTCGCTAAGGATTAAAAACAACATAACTAACTAAATTAGTTAATCATGTCAGCTTTACAAATATGCATATTTTTGGAATGGAACACCCTACCTTTGTCATTTGTAACACATTTGAAGAATGCCCTTAGAGTTATGTCAATTCAGCCATGGAAGGATACTTCCAAAGAGTAACTTGGTTGTCACTGAATGTGATAACCGGGAACTTGTCCAGGGTTAAGTATTATAAAATATCGTAATTTTCTATCAGATTCTTTTGATTTTGTCATCTTTACTGGCAGAAAGCTGAAAAGTTGACTTTGGTTGACTTATTTTGCGTGAAACGGTTACGGTTTTAACCGGGTGTTGAGAGAGTTTTGAGTTCCATAAATGAATAACTTTTGATTCATCTTTCCATATCGGAGTGTTTGAGTTGTCATTTTAATGCGTTCCGGGAAGTTTTCCCGTGTTCCGCGAAAATCGTCACGCAACGCGTACCGGCACGAAAGTCAATTGGAGAATGGGTTTAATAATCGGGGGTGAATTAAACAAACTTATTTAATAAGTAATTCATAATTTGAAGTAACGTTTGTCTAGAACGTAAATCGTGGAGGTGTGAATTAAAAGTTATCAGAAAATTGGCGTTTTCGTGAAATCTGAGTTAAGTGCGTATCGGTCGTAGAAGTGAAATTTGTGAGCGGAGTCTAAAGTGATAAGATGTATTTTTGAAGTCGAGAAACTTTTAAACTTGTGAAGGAGGTTTCGGTTTAATTTTAAGTAACTTCGTATTTTGGTCCCGGCACGTCCGTTAAATGTCCAAAATGAATTTTGGAAAGTTTAAGTTGGAAATAGGTCGTGTAAATAATCTAGGTTATTGGAAAAATATTTTTAAGATCAATAAAAATACTACGAAGCTTCGGGAAATATTCTAAAGTCAAATTCTTTGAGTTTTAAGTAAACCCGACACGAAAAGAAGAAATCCCGAGCCACATTGGATCCTTGGCCGGTTTTTAAACAACAAGGGGGAACAAGATGGCAAGTTTTTAGCTAAATGGTCCTTGCATGGTACATGTATATTTGTCTTGACCTCAAACATGCATTTCACACTTTCAAAAATCAAACAAATCAAAATTTATCATCTCTCTTTATCTCTAAAATTCAGACGCAAGCCACAAGGGTCAAGAAACATTATTTTTGAAGATTTATCAAGAACACAGGGTTAAGAAACACTATTGGGTTGATATTTGGTAGCCTTGGGTTATAGAAAACTACGTTTGGGTAGTCGGTTTCGCATTCTTCTTGCTTTTCAAAACCCTAAATTGTAAGTTGTCTAAACTATTTTTAAGTTGCACTTTTATGTTTCTTATGGTGTCTTAATGCTAGTTGTACAAGTTGATCGTCGTAAAAATATGAAAATTTTGAAACGAAAAGAGGAAAAGGGTACGTTTGTTTCACGTGGTCAAAGGGGGGAAAGAACTAAAAAATGGTCACTTTTATATTATGGTTGTGTTGGTAAAATAACTTTTGAGTTAAGTGGTTATTAGGGCTTGTTTTTGAAACTTTGCTTAAAAATAAGCTAGTTAGAGCTTATTTGTATTTTTGGGCTTTGTTGGTCTCGGCAAAAAGAAAAGAAGAAAAAGGATATTGGGCTTGGCCCATTTAATATTAATTTCGGCTTATTGGGTTTAGTTTATTCGAGCTTATACCTTATTTGTTTTGGCTTATTATGTATCGGCTTATATTTGGCTTATGGCTTATTTATGTTTCAGTTTATATTAGGCTTATGGCTTATTATGTTTTGGCTTATATTTTGGCTTATAATTTATTCGGTTCGTCTTATTTTGAGGCTTATTCGAGCTTATGGGGCTTCGGCTTATTTGGGTTTTAGCTTATTTGGTTTTGGTTTATTTGGTCCTGGCTTATTCGAGTTTGGCTTATTTTGGTTTTGGCTTATGCTAGTTTCGGCTTAATGGTTTTGGCTTATTTGGGCTCGGCCTATTTAATTTTGGCCTAGTGGACTTCGGCCCAATTGGACTTACATAAAGTTTTGGGCTTACAATTTGGCTTCGGCCTAAGGAGGTAAATACTAGTATATATTTTTGTTAACGGGCAAACTTTAAAACTTATATTGGACCTTAAGGCACAATAAGCGAAAACTAGTAAATTTATACGTTTAAGGCAGATTTTAAAAGATGAAACGTGTTCGTGTTAATTTTGAAAGGTCATTGGAGGAAAATGCGTTTTATTAGAATATTATCGAAATATAAAATTTGACGTTTTGTCGGAAGATGGTGAGAATTGGGAAATGTGTTTAGATTTGAGAATTTGGAAAATGTGTTTGGATTTAAGAATTGGGAAATGTGTTTGGACTTGAGAATTTGGGAAATTGTTTTTGAATTATATTTGAAATCTTGGAAAATGTTATATAAACGAACGGGTCATGCCGAAATTTTGTAAAAAAATCTTACACTTAGAAAATATCGTGGGAAAACTTATTTTGCGTCGATTCGGTCAAAGGACAAAAAAGTAGTTTTTTTAAAAATAACCTTTAGGTGTCGAAATTTAACAATCAAACGTGGTGATGATAAAATGACAAGATTTTATAAATTCTCGTTCTAAACCGATAAAAAGACAAAAATAATAATAAAATATTATTATTTTATTTAAAGTGTTGTATACTTATATATATTTTAAATATATATATATCGTATCGATTACGGAGAGGTTAATGTTTATTTTCGATCTTTGAACTCTTACTAAATTCTCGTCGGATTCTCTGGATTGTTTGGTCAACTATCTCGTTTTAACGTTTGGAGATGTTCTGAGTAAAATTGTTTTGATGTCGCACTTAGCCCAAGTGCATCGAGTTGTTTTATTTAATACCACACAACCATGATACCAAAACATTTTGCAATGAGAATGAGGTCTTGAAATGAGAACAAGTGTTTTGGTAATAAGAATAGGTTTGTAATGGGAATAAAGGGTCAAAAACAGAATACGAAGTTGATGTGAGTAAAGACGAACGCTTATACAATAAGTCAATTTGTACAATAAATATTAATAAGGTGAAATTAATGATTAGGTCATGGTCGGGTACCGTTGTGCATTGTAGAGATATTTGGTTTGTTGTGTAGAGATTATTTGGTTCGTTGTGTAGAGATTATTGGGTTCATTGTGTAGAGATTATTTGGTTCGTTGTGTAGAGATTATTTGGTTTGTTGTGTAGAGATTATTTGGTTCGTTGTGTAGAGATTATTGGGTTCGTTGTGTAGAGATTATTTAGTTCATTGTGTAGAGATTGTTTGTGCATTGTATGGAGACTATCTGTGCGGTTATCATCATCGGTCGAGGTGAGTTCTCATAGCCCCACTTTTTAAATCTTTTCCGTTAGGGGAAAATGATACTCAAATGTGTTTTGAACTATTTTTTCTGAACTGTGCGAAATGTGGTTTTGCTTTTGGGATAATTTATATGCTTATGACTGCTATGTGAATATGTGGTATGATTATTCTTGCATGCTTCGAGGTGCATGGCAAGGTGTGATTAGCAAGGATTTGCTATGTTTGTGAAAGGTTGCCCTATGTAAATGCTCCAGTACTGGGAGGTCGTTAGGTGCATATAACCTCCAGGTTGTGACCCCAAAAGCATTGGTATATGTTGGTTTGATGACTAGCGGGGATGCTACGTCATGGTAGATGATTAACGAGGATGCTAAGTCATGGGTTTGATTGTATTTTCATATATTCACTGTCATATTGCACAATTGTCCAACTGTTTGAAATATTAGCACAACAACTGGGTTTCCTTCAAACCTACGAGCTTACCAACATTATTTTTGACATTTTCGAGTATCATTTTCAGGTGTGGTTTGATAAAGGTAAATGGATGGTTTTGGAGATTAAAGATGTGTACCCTTGGGGATTTGGGATTTAAGACTAAGGTCTTACTTATCAAGATTAAAACATGAAACCTTTGTAAATTAATCTTTTGTAAACTTCGGATGGTATGATCTTGTATCTTGTGCAATTTGAATCATTATGTCACATTCCCGTGTTTCTGCCGCTGACGGGGTGTGACAGATTAGTAATCAGAGCCAAGGTTATAAAGAATGCTTTTTTATATATATAAATAAAATGCAACTATAACAAACTAGAGTTTTCGTAAAACCTCAAACATGGTAAAAGTTAACTAGCCCGAGCGGTTCATAGCTTTTCCTAAATTACACATAGCTTGATCAACTATGCTTAATTCATGAAGGACTATGAAACGATGGGGGTAGTTTTCTTAAATTATGTTAGGGGAAAGGGAAGGAATATGTGAAGTCTAAGACCACCTGAAAATAAATTGACCTTGAATGTACATATTGTGTAATATGTACCTTCACGTGGTAATGTGGTATGAGAATGCTTGCTAGCCTTGAGGTTTAGATTGTTGTTGATTGCTAAGTGCTTGCCATGCTGCCTTAGTGAGTTGCAAAGATGGCCCTAAAGAGCCTTGGTAGATATGTTGTTGGTAGCGATGTTGATTGAGGATGTGTCTTTGGTAGTTATGTTGTTGCATTGCATGAGGCCCTGAGGCGCTTGTGCTGTATCGAACCTTGTTGGTACTTGTTTGTCGTTCGTACCTCTTGGTATACCTGTTATATATATATATATATATATAATATATATAATATATATTATATATAATTTTATTATATATTAATATATATATATATATCTACTAAATATATTAATTATATATGAGATATATATATATATATCTATCAAATATATACTCATAACGCACACCTAATTTCAAGCGTATGTTGGTATTTCTTTTTGGGAGTTTTAGGATTTGGTGAATCTTTGGTTGACATGCCTTGCTGCAAATGCTTATATTCCACCTATGCATACTCGTACTTTGATATTGCTTATATACAGCCTATACTATTGATTTTTATTACGGACGCGTCCCAACATTGAGTTGTCGGATGGCCAACGTTGAATACACTATTTTGGATATAGTATTTTGGTTATACTATTTGGGGATAAATTATTTTGAGAACACTATTTTGGGATACTTTCATTATACATTGATTTGGGTACACAACTACTTAGTTGTTGCCCTATGCTATTACATCACGGTTATCACATGTCATGTCTTCCCCATCCTACATATCTTGATTAGAAAGACTGAATACACCGCATTCTAAACCGACGAATTGGATTTCATCCTTAGTCACATTAAGAACAATCACTGATCAGCATAGTCACAATTTGAGGTCCTGACATACCATTAGGGCTTAGAAGACTACAAATGAAACAATAGGACTTATGAAAGAGTGATCACTTTAGGTTGAGTTCCTTACGTCAACCATAGTATCAGTACCCACCCTTGTGTTGGTGTTCCGGAGATGGTACCAATTTGGATGACTCAAAATATTTTTGCCAAAATCTTTTGGCAATTGAAACATTTCCTTACAAACTTTACGAAGTACAAAAATTTTGAGGTTTTCTACGGTCGATGGTTTCTAATATAAATTGTTTTGAACACATGCTCGAACATCAATTTTCTTGAAAGACTCGGTCCAGATCATATACGAAAACTGCTTAGGTGATACCCAAACTTTTACAAACTTCTTTTCGACCTCGGATTATCAATAAGGATTTTGAACTCTCCAAATCATTGACATCGGATTTTGCCCTTAGAAACTTTGAGTTATAGACCGACATCAACAACTACACTTCCTAAGCCATAGATACCCATTCGAATGTTTTGAGCGAACCTAGAATTGAGAAGACTTTTCAAAAGCATTAGGTTGTAATAACAACTCGGTACTTAGTTTAATTTCATGACAATTATTATTTGATTGAGTTTTAGAGTTGAATTAGATTCTAAGTTGTTACTTAGCTTAAGGCTTATGATAATTTTGCCTAAGGAGGGACTAGCAGTTTCATTGGTGAAGCAGTTCACCTTGACCTACGAGCACCCATTAGATATTATGATTGACACCTGATGAACCTGAGTGAAACTTAACTGATGATTAACTAGTTATCACCCCATAGGAAGTCAGTTTGATGATTGATTTTGTGTTAGGGGGGACGAAGGAAACTCTTGTTAGGAAAGTTAAGCAACTTAGATGAGATAAGATTTTGATTTCAAACTAAAGGTGAGAGTTTGGAGTCAGGTTCTGAGAGAGAGGGGTCAGAGGACGAGGTCTCAAATTCAAGGAGGAGGAGGAGGTTGCACCTAAGGGGAAGCAGCAATAGGCAGTCCAGGTTGTGGATACAACCATGTACGAGCCTTTAGGATTAGGATACAGGGCGGCTAGGCGGCGTGCCCTTGAGTTGACTGAGTTAGGAGCTCAGGTAGAGTTTTAGGGAGGGTTGATTTATGATCATGCTCAGCGTTTGGACGCATTACCACCTGCATTGTTTAAGGGTTAAGATAGGGATTTGAGAGAGTTGTATACTAGGTCGAAGGCGGTTCGGGATGAGATTTTCTCTCAGCGTTATAGGCTTAGAAGTTTAGAGCAGGAGCAGGAGAGGAGCCGTAGATAGTAGTAGGCTGCATGAGGTTGGTTAGGATTTTTTGTATCACAAAACTGAGTAGCTTCAGTTAGTGCTAGATCTATGCTGGATAGTTCAGTTGGTAGGGATTATGAGCTAGTTGTTATTAGTTTGTAGATGACTCATGTTGAAGTCAGGATTTACCTTAGAGGTAGAAAGTTTTGTACGATTTTAGGAAATTAATAGATGGCAGTATGTATTATTATTTGAGTTGGTATATTGGTACGCGGGAACGTCATTGTTTACACATATTAGATATGAAACGTCACTCACATCGGGTAGAGTTACCATTCTTGTGAGACCCCTCACACATTTATTTCCCACCTATGTGGAACTTGAAAAATATTCAAGTGACATGTCAAACAGTTGCGTTGGAAGAATGCGGAGTTAGGTAAAATGTTGTGTAGTCACGAGGAGACTTGGCCGTAATCGTAGTAAGCTAAGTTGGAATCTGATTTCGATCATAGTGTGACGTCGATGAATATTCTAAATTCTTAGTGGGTTGGAACCTAAAGTTCCTAGAGTAAGTAATATCTACTTGCGAGAGTCTAGACTTTGATAAGCAAACCTTAGATGATCTTGAAAGAGTAGTGCAAGAGTCGTGATGTGTGGGACACATACCTCTTGGAGGACTAAACCTACTGAATAGAACAACTAAGGGACTAGATGCCGTCAAATGCTTTAAGAATTTTGTTGTCGCGTCAAGGACTGGATCATATCTGGACACCCGACCGAATATGTGACCCAAAGGTTAGGAAGAACTGTTAAGTTGTGGAGATGGTAGGAAAGACTGTCATGTTGTGTGAGCTAGGATCTAGATAGATCATAAGGAAGTGTAACGACTGAACGTTAGAACTAAGTCTCTAGGGGAATCAAAAGAAACCTCGCTTGAAGAGACTGAAACGGTAAAGAACTAGTGCGTATTGATGAGGAATTAAATTGTGGTCATTGTTGTGTTTGATGATTTGAGCTGAATTTCAGGGGCGAAATTCCTTTAAGGGGGTTAGACTGTGATAACCGGTAACTTGTCCAGGGTTAAGTATTATAAAATATCGTAATTTTCTATCAGAGTCTTTTGATTTTGTCAGCTTTACTAGCAAAAAGCTGAAAAGTTAACTTTGGTTGACTTATTTTGCGTGAAACGGTTACGGATTTAACCGGGTGTTGAGAGAGTTTTGAGTTGCATAAGTGAATCACTTTTGATTCATCTTTCCGTATCGGAGTGTTTGAGTTGTCATTTTGAAGTAACATTTTTCTAGAACGTAAATCGCGGTGTTTCGCGAAATCATCACGCAGCGCGTACCGGCATGACAGTTAATTGGAGAATGGGTTTAATAATCGGGGGTGAATTTAACGAACTTATTTAATAAGTAATTTCGTAATTCCAAAAGGTGTGAATTAAAGTTATCAGAAAATGAGCGTTTTCGTGAAATTTAAGTTAAGTGCGTATCGGTCGTAAAAGTAAAATTTGTGAGAGGAGTCTAAAGTGATAAGATGTATTTTTGAAGTCGAGAAACTTTTAAACTTGTGAGGGAGGTTTCGGTTTAATTTGAAGTAACTTCGTATTTTGGTCCTGGCATGTCCGTTAAATGTCCAAAATGAATTTTGGGAAGTTTAAGTTGGAAATAGGTTGTGTAAATAATCTAGGTTATTGGAAAAATGTTTTTAAGATCAATAAAAATACTATAGAGCTTCGGGAAATATTCTAAAGTCAAAGTTTTTGAGTTTTAAGTGAACCCATCACAAAAAGAAGAAATCCTGAGCCACATTGGATCCTTGGCTGGTTTTTAAACAACAAGGGGGAACAAGATGGCAAGTTTTTAGCTAAATGGTCCTTGCATGGTACATGTATATTTGTCTTGACCTCAAACATGCATTTCGCACTGTCAAAAATCAAACAAATCAAAATTTATCATCTCGCTTTCTCTCTAAAATTCGGACGCAAACCACAAGGGTCAAGAAACATTATTTTTGAAGATTTATCAAGAACACGGGGTTAAGAAACACTATTTGGTTGATATTTGGGTTATAGAAAACTACGTTTGGGTAGTCGATTTCGCATTCTTCTCGCTTTTCAAAACCCTAACTTGTAAGTTGTCTAAACTATTTTTAAGTTTTACTTTTATGTTTCTCATGGTGTATTAATGCTAGTTGTACAAGTTGATCATCGTAAAAATGTTGAGAATCGTTTAGCCCATCTAGGATTAGTTTTACAGATAATATTGAATGCACAGCGGAATAATAAGAAAACAATATTATCAAACAAGATTTTTCATTCAAACGATTTCCCTATTACCCCAACTATAACTTGGGGCTACTAACTACTACATAGACATCTATAATATGTCTATTACTAA
>BQNB010006922.1:0-54451 GCA_026074375.1 Tanacetum coccineum | reverse complement strand
TATGTTGATTTTTTATACATATAATATATTTATTTTCTAAATCGCGACTAGTCTAGTTTCTTCGTGATAAATTGTTAAATTCAAGATACTATTTTCATAATACTAATAGTGATTAGTATCTTTATAAAAACCCACAAGTTCTATTAACCCATTTTACATAACAAAATCAATATTTGACTTTATTTGACTTTTATAAATATATATACTTTTTACTTAGATCTTATCCGTCCAAAACGACCCACTAAATTACATTTACACGACTCGGACTCTAAAGCAATTAGATGTAAAACGACGTTTCAGACAACTTTTTAGATTTACCCGAGACCCGAAACTCGAAGAAAAACGACGAAAACGCCCCTGCAAGTTTCTGCCAGATTTTAGTATATATACTTTATTTTTCTAACTCTCGGCTTGGCCTAACTTCTTCGTTTCAAATCGTTAAATTCTAAAATTTACAAGTCAAAAGCGAAACGGCATTCCGGAAAACTTTCGTGCTTCGCCGGAAGGCTGAAACAGACTCGAAAATAGTCGAAATAGGCGTTTTATTTTCTGCGCAGATTCAAAAATTACCAAGTGTTGAACTAGTATATATTAAATTTTCCAAATTTCAATCGGCCATAAAAACTTCCTTATTAGGAGTTACGGAACGTTCCACCTACCGAAACGTTCATTAGGACGAACTCTATCATATTTCTAAATCAAAAATCAGTTTTTAAAATTTCTTGACCCTCGAAATACGTGCCAAATTTCTGCTCAAAAATACATTTTTGAGAACCCATGAAATCGCCATTGTTGGCTTCCGACAACATCAAAATACATCATCTAGCCTATTTACAACCATCTAACCCAATTTCAATTCAACAAAGTTCATCAATCATTCAATCCAACCTATGCATGTGCGGATCCATGACATGCAAACATAATCAAACCAAAAATCAATCGAAAGTATAATTATAATGACTCAAAAATACTTACAACAAGCAAGAGAATGAAAATCAACAATCGACATGCTCGTCCCCTTAGTCCTTCGTGTATCCGAACCCAACAAGACAACAAAACCGCAACTTTTATTCAAAACCCACTAGTCAAATTACTAAATCTATCACCAACAAACAATATTTTCGACCCACATCTTCAAGAACTCGGCGCCCAAATTAAAACTAGAAAAATACTTGTTGCATGTCGAAACTTTTTAGTGGGATATGTTTGTTTTGATGTAAGGATTAATATTTTCTAAACGGATCGTAATGCATGTCGGGTTTCGATGGTGTTTGTGTGGGTGTTGGTGATTTTTGTAAAGTGTAAAAATGAAAGTATGTGTTGGTTTACATAGGATAATACTTTGGCCACTTGACACAATTAGTCCTTATCTTCCCAAAGTCCTTTAAAACTAGTACAAAGGTTGCTGGTTTCGGGTTTATAGCTGACCAAAGGCTCGGGTTTAATAAATTTCATAAATTTTTATTCCGTCAAACTTTACTTAGTTTAAAATATTTAATAAGAGGTGTACACTTTAAAACGCGAGTCCAGCTCAAGACAAGGAACAAAATGACGAAGTCCGACAAAAATATAAATCTCGTAAAATAAAATAAGTTGGGGCGTGTCATAATATTTACGATGCCCAAAACGCTTAACGGTCGCGCGGTCAAACGTTGACTCCCAAATCGACTAAAAATAAAATTTCTCACTTCCGTTTGAAATAAAATACGAAAATAATTATTCTTGACAAATAAAATATTAAATGTCGACGTTCAATCATATGAATTTATAAAATAATAATTATGACGTCGAATCCGCGATCGTCATACGCGTCAAAAACTCGGGTTGTTACAGTGTGAGAGGGAACACTCGTAACATAATTGTATCTCCTGAAACTCTTGGAGTGTTAAATAAACTGGCGATCTCTAATATCTTTCCCACATGTTCATGTGCGTCTTCATTTGCATTTCCTGAGAAAGTATTATCCCTCATTTCTCTTAGAAACTGGCCTTTAATTTCAAAATCCATGTTTCCTTCAATCTCAGGTTTCCTTACTCCTCTCCTTGTATCACCATGATTGAGAGCAAAGTATTGCTCCATTGTAAATTCAACGTCTGACGGTTCAGATTCGTAAAAAGAATAGATGTTATGGACCGAAATGGGCGTGGTATCCAACCTGGCTCGGAATTGCCTTTCAGGATTTGCAAAAGGGGTAAATATCTTGGTGTTACTATTTTGAGTCATTCCTGGCATAAAAAATGATTAGTAGAACAAATTATGAAAATTCCAATTATAAACTATCTTTAGCTCCCGGACAGCGACGCCAAAAACTTGATGCGTATAATTATTTAAATTATTTTTTAAGTTTTAAATTTATAAAACTTGATTACCTATGGTCTACAACGCACTAACAGGCATAGAACCCAATCATGTGTAGTTCATGATTGGTTAATCCGTGGTCGTCCCAAGAGCTAAGTGTTTTAGTCTTAGGTTTTGAATTGGTCACAGGTTAAAATGGTTGAATATGATTTTAACAAAATTAAAGTAAATAAAACACGGAATTAAAATACAAGAATTGATTAGGGAGAAAATCATACTAGCCTAGTTATTTTATTGTTATAGTTAAGATAATGTTTCCTAGTGCAATGTCTACTTATCGCTTATGGTGGTTCTAATATCGACAAGATCAATTAAACATTAAAACCTATCCTATGTATCCTAAGATCTCAAGTTTCCGTTGGATACAAAGGGTGAGTATCTAGTCTATAGTGATTAACCCCCAACTATCATAATGTCTTGTTTAATGCCAATAATCCCACATCTTGGTTATAAACCCTCGTGGAAGAGTTTCTTGAATTTTATAAGCATCTATCAGACTGTAGGTAGCGATATGAGCAATCCCTACACTAAGGACAGTTGTCAACCTATCCTTAGTACCCGGTTAACCCTTAATTCAATAGGTAAGTCTACTATAAGGTCTAACAGGATCTACACTAGCATTAATACTACCAAAACATTGGGATCATGCAATAGGCAGTAATGATATCCTATAAACGATAATTCAACAAGATACAAGCATCATAATCATAACAAGGCTAGCACTTAAGGTGCTTAGCCACTCATGCTACTATTATAAAACAATAAATAATGAAATAACTCTTTGATTTTGTTATGATTATGAAGAATGCTTAATACAAGAGTAGCATGAGTGGCTAAGCACCTTAAAAAATAATGAAATAATTCGGCTCATGATACTATTTCTTGTATAAAACAATGTGATGAATGCTTAATACAAGAAATAAGTTAAAGTGATCTCTCCCTTGAACTAGTGAATGAATGAGCCAAATTTCTCTTTCCTTAGAATCCCTAAATGATCCCTGGAACTCTCCTCTCAGTGAATGATACGAATGAGCTGAGATTGAGCCTCTATTTATAATATTCGTCTCAACTACGGTGTAGTTAAAGGTGTAAACTACATCGTAGTTATGTTGATTTACGCTTTCCAAGTGTAGGCAAGAGGTAACTACGGCGTAGTTAAAGTGGCCAACTACGCCATAGTTATGACTAGACTTGACTTCTTTGGTAACTCTTGGTAAATACGTCGTAGTCCCAATGGGGCAACTATGCCGTAGTTGCTTCTAAGCGTGCTTGGGTATTCATATGAACTAAAGCATAGTTAGGTGTGGCAACTACGCCGTAGTTATGTCTTGGCAGCATAACCTCTCCACTTTATCCGTCTAATTTCTGTGTCTTTTCACTTCAATGTTCATATTTTCCTGAAAATGAAATATAAGGTAATTACGTACATATTTTAACCACAAATAGACAATTATGAATGTTTTATGAGGGATTTTGATACAAAAAGGTATAGAGTATTTGATGTTATCACCTTGTCTCACAGTTGTTTGCTTGTATGGTTGTAACTCCAAATACACCCAATTTTAGACTACAAATTCCCTATCAAACATGTGTTTATCAGCTTGAGACTTCATCCTATCTTGAGATTTTTTCAAATTAAACTTCAACATTGAAATAGCCACTTCCCTAACTTGTAAGGTTCTATCAACCAACTCAACTCTATTGTCTTTAGCTACATAAGGAATATAAAGAGAAGGTGCTTGGCCATACATAATTTCAAAAGCAGTGATCTTGATAGTACTGTGGTAATTAGTATTATACCAATACTCTACAAGAGGCAACCACAAGACCTAATCATTTGGACTCTCCCCATCCATACATCTAAGATAACATTCCAAACATTTATTAACCACTTCTGTCTAGCCATCTGTCTGAGGATGATATGTTGTTGACATCTTAAGTTGCACCTGTAGCATTTTGAACAAGGACTGCCAAAACAAGCTCATAAAACTCTATCCCTATCACTTACAATGAATGTAGGCAATCCATGTAATCTGTAGATATGATCCAAGAACATTGTGCTATAGATTTTACAGAATAAGGATGGGTAAGAGCAATGAAGTGGGCATACTTACTCAACCTGTCAACTACCACCAGAATACTAGTTTTGCCTTGAGAAATTGGTAATGAATCAATAATATCCATGGAAATGTCTTTCCATACTTGACTAGGGATAGGAAGAGGTTTCAACAAACAAGGATAGGAAGACAAGCCAGCCTTATTTCTTTGACACACATCACAAGTCCTTATGGTTTCCTTAACCATCTTCTTCATGCCCCTCAAATAGAAAAAAGGAACTGAGTCTTTTAAGAGTAGGTTACACACCACTATGGCCACCAATAGCTGAGGTGTGGAAATGAGTAACTATAGCTTGCCTGAGTGTAGTATCAAGTCCTACCACCCACTTTCCTTTTCTTTTCAACTGCTAATCATGTCAAGTGTACTTTGAATTGACAACAATTCCATCTTGTAAGTCTTTAATAATTTTGCTGAGTCATTGATCTTTGGACCATAGCAATGTAATTGCATCTATGAACTCATTAGAAGTAACAGTAAATAGGAGAGCAAACAATTACCCATGCCTTTGAACTCTAAAAAGGGCATCAACCACCACATCCTCGTTACCCTTTTTAGAGTTTTGGTAACCATTTGGACTGAAAAGGGGTAGTAATCCTTTGGTAACATACTTAAGGCTGAAAAGGTTAGTTTTGATTTAAAGTGCCCGTCTAATAGGTAACCTCTCTATTTCTGCAAAGCCAATACCACTGCTAAGAGCTTATTTTCATAAGCAGATAGTGATTGATGTTTGCGGGCCAAGGTTTTACTAAGAAAAGCAATAGGATAACCACTTTGTTGTAACACTACACCTATTCATATCCTGAAGCATTAGTTTCTATAACAAATTCTTCATTGAAATTTGGCAGAGCAAGAATTGGAGCTTCTGCCATAGCTTGATGTAGAGTTTCAAATGCTTTTTGAGCTTCTGAATGCGACACTCCAAAAATTCACAGGTCGATAACTTTCTATTTATGTGCATTAGTTTGACTTTTATAAGTTACGTGTTGATTTGACCTAAAACCGAGAAGTTTTCCCGCGTATATCCGAGAAATAATCAATGGATGCATTCCGAGTTTAGACTAAGCATAGTCTACTCATGACTTGCATGTTATGACTTTTTGGGCATATTTTTATATGTCGCTCGTTTACGTTTTATAAGTTGCGTATATTAAGCATCTTGCATTGCATGCATGCATGTATATACTTTTGCCTTCCTAAATTAATATCTATATATATATATATATATATATATATGTGTGAGTAAAAATACATATTTTAAAAATGTTGGTCCCCCCTCCCCTTGTTAATCGACCAGTCACACACACAAACACATTTCATGAACATTTTGTTAGCTAGCCTAACCACTTTGTACCACCTTTGCATGAAATTTGGGGCATATCCTAACCAATTGTACGAATGGTCCTAATTTTTGTCCCCCCTAGTCCCCTATACCCGTTTGAAACCACCACCACCATCACCTTGGTATTTTTGTTTTTCTTGCACTAGTACATATGGTCACCCCTTTTGTTTTTTTTGCTTAGCCTAGTCCTTCCCACAATATCTCAACAAACTTTGTCTCTTGCAAACCTCTAGTACAAATAGAGGGCTTATGGCTTATTTGATACACACACAGTAAAATCTTAGCTAATTTCTCTTTTCTTTCTCTCTTTTTCTTCATTGTTCGCCGGACCACATCACCCACAAGGGTGTTCCATTTTTCTGTGATCTTCAAGTATTGGGTTCATACACACACTAGCGGCATAGTGTTTGGTTTATTGGGTTACTTTTAGATCGAGTTGGGTTAATATACACTATTATTTTGGCGTTAATCTTCATCTATTTTCCTCATTTTGTAGTAAAAATTTCTTGTATATTTTAATACACTTCATATCATTTACATATTATCTCATCATCCTCTATCATATATATATCTATAAGTATTGATTACTTATTATTCTATTACATAGTATAATTATATATTATCTAAGGTATGGAGTTGGAGTATGATATTTTTGGAGTTAAGTTGTCAATCATTTACCAATGAAAAGCGTTTTGAGAATAAACGTATACATATGCGCATCTGACCTCTATGCATCTAATATGCATCAAACCTAAAAACTGTTTTGAAAATGAGTGTCTAAGTGGAACATTAATTGGACTAGGTCGTGTTCAGACGTTGTTGCATTTACTTGTGTGATTTTGAGTTGGCTGGTTGAGACCTTTGCTTAAGGTGAGTTCTTGTAGCCTCACTTTTTAAATCTTTTCTGTTAGGGGAAAATGATACTCAGATGTGTTTTGAATTGTTTTTCTAAACTGTGCGAAATGTGGTTTTGTTTTTGGTACAATTTATGTGCTTATGACTGTTATGTGAATATTATGTGGTGTGATTGTTCTTGCCTGCATCGAGGTGCATGGCAAGGTATGATTAGCAAGGATTTGCTATGTTTGTGAAAGGTTGCCCTATGTAAATACTCTAGTACTGGGAGACTGTTAGGTGCGTATAACCTCGGGGGTGCGACCTTAAGAGCATAGGTATATGCTGGTTTGATGACTAGCGGGGATGCTAGGTCATGGTACATGATTAGCGAGGATCCTAAGTCATGGGTTTTGATTGTATTTACATATATTCACTGTCATATTGCACAACTGTCTAATTGTTTGAGATATTAGCACAACGACTGGGTTTCTTCAAACCTACGAGCTCACCAACATTATTGTTGACGTTTTCGAGTATCATTTTCAGGTGAAGGAAATGGTTAGTAGAATTATGATGCATGTTAGCAGACTTTAAGTGTATCCTGTATGGATCATGTTTGAGAGGTCTTGCTTTTGAAGTATGTTATGGATTTGTTCTTTGTAAATTAATCTTTTGTAAACTTTCGTGATGGTAAGATATTGTTATCCTGTGCAATTTGTCATTATGTCACATTCCCGTGTTTTCTGCCGCTGACGGGGTGTGGATAGATTAGTAATCAGAGCCATGTTATAAAGAATGCTTTTTTTATATTAAAAAAAATGCAACTATGAACAAATTAAGTGTTTTTCGTAAAACCTTATTAAACATGGTAAAAGTTAGTAGCCTCCGAGCCGGTTCTATCTTTTCTAAATTACACAAGCTTGATCAACTTGCTTAATTCATGAAGCGGATATGAAATGATAGGGGTAGTTTTCTTTAATTATGTTAGGGGAAAGGGAGGGAATATGTGAAGTCTAAGACCACCTGAAAATGAATTGACCTTGAACGTACATATTGTGTAATATGTACCTTCACGTGGTAATGTGGTATGAGAATGCTTGCGAGCATTGAGGTTTAGATTGTTGTTGATTGCTAAGTGCTTGCCATGCTGCCTTAGTTGTATTGCATGATGCCCTAAGAGCCTTGGTAGATATGTTGTTGGTAGCGATGTTGATTGAGGATGTGTCTTTGGTAGTTATGTTGTTGCATTGCATGAGGCCCTGAGGCGCTTGTGCTGTATCGAACCTTGTTGGTACTTGTTTGCCGTTCGTACCTCTTGGTATACCTGTTATATATAAGGTATATTTATTTATATAATTATATTTTATTATTATTTTTTATATATATATTTATATTTATATATTATATTAGATATATATATACGATTACGAACACCTAATTTCAAGCATTATGTTGGTATTTATGTTTTGGGAGTTTTAGGAGTTTTGTGAATCTTTGGTTGACATGCTTGCCTTGCAATGCTTTATATGTCGCCATGCATACTCGTACTTTGATATTGCTTATATACAGCCTATACTATTGATTTTTATTACGGACGCGTCCCAACATTGAGTTATCGGATGGCCAACGTCGATTACATTATTTTGGATATAGTATTTTGGTTATACTATTTGGGGATAAACTATTTTGAAAACACTATTTTGGGATACTTTCATTATACATTAATTTGGGTACACAACTGCTTAGTTGTTGCCCTATGCTATTACGTCACGGTTATCACATGTCATGTCTTCCCCACCCTACATATCTTGATTAGAAAGACTGAATACACCGCATTCTAAACCGCCAAATTGGATTTCATCCTTAGTCACATTAAGAACAATCACTGATCAGCATAGTCACAATTTGAGGTCCTGACATACCATTAGGGCTTAGAAGACTACGAATGAAACAATAGGACTTATGAAAGAGTGATAACTTTAGGTTAAGTTCCTTACATCAACCGTAGTATCAGTACCCGCCCTTGTGTTGGTGTTTCGGAGATGGTACCAATTTGGATGACTCGAAATATTTTCGCCAAAATCTTTTGGCAATTGAAACGTTTCCTTACAAACTTTACGAAGTACAAAAATTTTGAGGTTTTTTACGGTCGATGGTTTCTAATATAAATCGTTTTGAACACATGTTTGAACATCAATTTTCTTGAAAATTGCTTAGGCGATACCCGAACTTTTACAAACTTCTTTTCGCATGACTATAGGTTACAAGGATTTTGAACGCTCCAAATCATTGACATCGGATTTTGCCCTTAGAAACTTTGAGTTATAGACCGACATCAACAACTACACTTCCTAAGCCATAGATACCCATTCGAATGTTTTGAGCAAACCTAGAATTGAGCAGACTTTTCTAAAGCATTAGGTTGTAATAACAACTCGATACTTAGTTTAATTCCATGAAAATTCTTGTTTGATTGAGTTGCGAAGTTGAATTAGATTCCAAGTTGTTACTTAGCTTAAGGCTTATGATAATTTTGCCCAAGGACGGACTAGCAGTTTCGTTGGCAAAGCAGTTCACCTTACCTCGAGCACCATTAGCATGTTGTGATTGACCATTGACTGAACCTGAGTGAAACTTAAATGATGATTAACTAGTTATCACCCATAGGAAGTCAGTTTGATGGTTGATTTTATGTTAGGGGGACGAAGGAAACTCTCGTTAGGAAAGTTAAGCAACTTAGATAAGATAAGATTTTGATTTCAAACTGAAGGTAAGAGTTTGGAGTCAGGTTCTAAGAGAGAGGGATTAGAGGATGAGGTCTCGAATTCAAGGAGGAGGAGGAGGTTGCACCTAAGAGGAAGCAGCATCAGGTAGTCCAGGTTGTGGATACAACCATGTACGAGCCTTTAGGATTAGGATACAAGGCGGCTAGGTGCCGTGCCCTTGAGTTGACTGAGTTAGGAGCTCAGGTAGAGTTTTAGGGAGGGTTGATTTATGATCATGCTCAGCATTTGGACGCATTACCACCTGCATTGTTTAAGGGTTAAGATAGGGATTTGAGAGAGTTGTATACTAGGTCGAGGGCGGTTAGGGATGAGATTTTCTCTCAGCGTTATTGGCTTAGAAGTTTGGAGCAGGAGAGGAGCCGTAAAGAGCAGTATGGCTGCATGAGGTTGGTTAGGATTTTTGTACATCACTAAACTGAGTAGCTTCAGTTAGTGCTAGATCTATGTTGGATAGTTCAGTTGGTAGGGATTATGAGCTAGTTGTTATTAGTTGTAGACGACTCATGTTGAAGTCAGATTTTACCTTAGAGGTAAGGAAAGTTTTGTACGATTTTTGAAAATTATTAGATGGTTGTTTGTATTAGTATTGAGCTGGTAATATTGGTAGTCAGGAACATCATTGTTTACACATATTTGATATTAAACGTCACTAACATAGCGGTAAAGTTTACCATTCTTGTGAGACCCCTCACACATTTATTCCCCACCTATGTGGAACTTGAAAAATATTCAAGTGACATGTTAAACAGTTACGTTGGAAGAACGCAAAGTTAGGTAAAACCCTATGTAGTCACGAGGAGACTTGGTGGTGATCGTAGTAAGCTAAGTTGGAATCTGATTTAGATCATAGTATGACCCTGATGAATATTCTAAATTCTTAGTGGGTTGGAACCCAAAGTACCTGAAGCAAGTAATATCTACTTGCGAGAGTCTAGACTTTTGATAAGCAAACCTTAGATGATCTTGAAAGAGTAGTGCAAGAGTCGTGATGTGTGGGACACATACCTCTTAGAGGACTAAACCCACTGAATAAAACAACCGAGGGACTAGATGCCGTCAAATGTTTTAAGAATTTTGTTGTCGCGTCGAGGACTGGATCATATCCGGACACCCGACCGAGTATGTGACCCAAAGGTTAGGAAGGACTATTAAGTTGTGGAGATAGTAGGAAAGACTATCATGTTGTATGAGACGAGATCTAGATAGATCATAAGGAAGTGTAAGGATTGAACATTAGACCTAAGTCTCTAGAGAAAATCGAAAGAAACTTCGCTTGAAGAGACTGAACCGGTAGAGAACTAGTGCGTGTTGATAAGGAATTGAAATGTGATTGTTGTTGTATTTGATGATTTGAGCTGAATTTCAGGGGCGAAATTCCTTTAAGGGGGTTAGACTGTGATAACCGGTAACTTGTCCAGGGTTAAGTATTATAAAATATCGTAATTTTCTATCGGAGTCTTTTGATTTTGTCAGCTTTACTAGCAGAAAGCTGAAAAGTTGACTTTGGTTTACTTATTTTGCGTGAAACGGTTACGGATTTAACCGGGTGTTGAGAGAGTTTTGAGTTGCATAAGTGAATCACTTTTGATTCATCTTTCCGTATCGGAGTGTTTGAGTTGTCATTTTGATGCGTTCCGGGAAGTTTTCCCGTGTTCCGCGAAAATCATCACGCAGCGCGTACCGGCATGACAGTTAATTGGAGAACGGGTTTAATAATCGGGGGTGAATTTAACGAACTTATTTAATAAGTAATTTTGTAATTTGAAGTAACACTTTTCTAGAACGTAAATCGCGAAGGTGTGAATTAAAGTTATCAGAAAATGAGCGTTTTCGTGAAATTTGAGTTAGGTGCGTATTGGTCGTAAAAGTGAAATTTGTGAGCGGAGTCTAAAGTGATAAGATGTATTTTTGAAGTCGAGAAACTTTTAAACTTGTGTGGGAGGTTAGTTTAATTTAAGTACTTCGTATTTTGGTCCGGCATGTCCTGTTAAATGTCTAAAATGAAGTTTGGGAAGTGTAGTTAGAAATAGGTCGTGTAAATTAATCTAGGTTATTGGAAAAATGTTTTTAAGATTAATAAAAATACTATAGAGCTTTGGGAAATATTCTAAAGTCAAAGTTTTTGAGTTTTAAGTGAACCCGTCACAAAAAGAAGAAATCCTGAGCCACATTAGATCCTTGGCTGGTTTTTAAACAACAAGGGGGAACAAGATGGCAAGTTTTTAGCTAAATGGTCCTTGCATGGTACATGTATATTTGTCTTTACTCTAAAACATGGCACTTCCAACTGTCAAAAAATCAAACAAATCAAAATTTATCATCTAGCTTTCTCTCTAAAATTCAGACGCAAGCCATAAGGATCAAGAAACATTATTTTTGAAGATTTATCAAGAACACGGGGTTAAGAAACACTATTTGGTTGATATTTGGTAGCCTTGGGTTATAGAAAACTACGTTTGGGTAGTCGATTTCGCATTCTTCTTGCTTTTCAAAACCCTAAATTGTAATTTGTCTAAACTATTTTTAAGTTTTACTTTTATGTTTCTCATGGTGGTATTTAATGCTGTTGTACAGTTGATCATCGTAAAATGATGAGAGCGTTTAAGCCCATCTGGTTTAGTTACTTTTACAGCTAATTTTGATTGCACAGGGAATATTAAGAAAACAAATATCTAAACAAAATTTTTTCATTCACAGATAACGATTTCCCTATTACCCCAACTATAACTTGGGGCTACTAACTACTACATAGACATATGATAATATGTCTATTGCTAATTACTACTAACTATGGGTACACCCACACCTTTATTTTCGGTCTCTAGCTGTCGGACTATGCCTATGGATGGATATCTTTTTGATATGCTTAGACTCCTTTTCTACTTATAGCTTAAGGAGTCTTAGGCTTACAAAGAAACTAATTAATATATTATTGAGAGAATCAATTAATTTATCATTCTCATTAATATTCATTCTTAATTTTTTTTGACCTAATCTTTGTTTTCGTTCTAATTCTTTGTAGATACTTCATGATGACAATTTGGGTCCTTCTTGTTCCATCTTGTTTCATTCTTTTATTCACTTTGTCTCATCAAATCAAGAATCCAAACAATATTCCCCTATTTGTATGATGCAATAACAAACAAAGGTCTCGGTACGAACGTCTATCATTAAGCCAAAGCTTCCCCTGAAGTTGTGTATGTAATCCATTCTCCCGGAATGAAACAAAATTCTTCAATGCTTTCCCATTGACTTCAAGATAAGAGTTAGAATCCTTGACTATGTCACCACACATAATATGCTGCAAATCATATCTCTGTAGTCTTCTTCCCCTTTTGTAATCATCCAATAAGGGTCTTCTTGTAGATATACAACTTGTAAACCACGTCCCCTAAGTGGACATGTAGTTGTTAAAATTTAATCAATAAGCTTCCCTTAAAACCAATATGTTTACCATCTCTTGAATCTCGAACTATGTAGGCATTTATGTAGTGATTATGATGTAAGAATACGGTGTATAACGAATTTGATGAAGAAATAGAAATCCTCCAAATTGTGTCATTATGTCTTGCACTATCCTCGTTGACGTCGAACCTTATAAATAAATCTGTGAATTATAAGCTAGACTGCAACCTCTTGACAAAATCCTCATCTTCTATGAGGATCACATGCTAAGTGATAGCAAATGGGAGCATTGAGCACCCTAAGAACAAATCCACAACTTTGCTAGATGTTGACCAAGTCTTCGTAACACCATTTAAGCCATCCGAACAAGTTATCTTAAAAGCCAACCACAACTTTTAGATCTGACCAAGAGCACGCATCTGTGAAACTCAACGATCAACAACAAATAAGCAATATTTAATTGTCTTATATTCAAGCTTCAATAAATGTCCAAACCCAAGCCATAAAATCAATAGAATAAACTATTGTTAGAAACAGTTCCATCCGTAGTCCAAACGGCATCTGTGTCCTACATCGGCAGTGCTAACAGCATTAACTCATAAACCTGGCAGCACTAATAACCAACGAACAGTACTAACCAAATTTGAACTGGCAGCATTAACTCGCAAATACTACTAGCAGCATAAGAACCATGCTAGCAGTACTAACCATCCAGAAACCAACAAGCAGTAGTAAATAACACAATCCAGAAAGTATGCACCAGTTATTAAGCCAGCATTACTAATGAGATACCTAGCAGTACTAAAAATTCTTTTGCTCTAAAACAGTAGTAACTGAATCTCACTAGCCCATTATCAAAAAAACGGCCCATCATCCACATATACATGGATCCATCACATGATGCCTTTTATACACATATAAACATATACTGCTAATACCATATCCACGAATCAGTCAATCCAACATATACGGAAAAGGTTATAGATACACAATCAAATCCCTAAAAATCAGGAACTAAAAATTGTTTACTGAAAAAACTACGCATATATCTCAAAAACAGCTTCCATAAATTCACACAGTCAAACACGATGATGTACTCACAACATCAATATTCATAAATTGTTTCTCAAAAAACCTCGTCATACCAGTTATATCATGCTTGCTAGAATCAAAAGCCTAAAAACAGGGATTTAAAACTACCATCAATAACCACACTGACAGTACTATCCCCATGCAAACTATTACTAACCTTCAAGCATCAACATTATTTTATTTAATAGTATTATTAAACATACCTTTGACTTCTCAAATCAATAAGGCAAGTTCATTTATTCATAACCTGCTGTATCAACCTCTGCTAATCGACAATCTGCTGTATTAGTGACAAAACGAATCCAAAAACCCTAACCTGTTGTACCTTCTTTGTTTTTAGGGTTTTTTAATAATATGACATCATGATTACGGTATAAAGACTTCATCATCGTTGAAAACTCAAAACCAGTCAGAAGTAAACGAACCATAAAATCCAAATCCTAAATCAGAGAATTAGGGTTTGTTCTTCATAACAAATCCAATCCTTAATTGACCATACATAATACTGTTCCTTCTTCTTTCAATTTTGTTGATGTCTTAAAATCCACCAATTCCAAAAACCAATCGTGTATCTTTAATGATTAATAGAATAGGATATATATTTGCTCCTTTATTGCTCTCCATGTCAAAATAACTGGCCCAACTTCTCTTATTCTTTCTGCTTTTTAACTTTATCTGTTCTTCTTGATTACGCAAAAAGGTATAACAACAACTTTAAGTACATGAGCAGCATAAAGTATATGTTAACAGCAGAAAGAGCCACGAGCAGTACTAATCAAAACTTGAAGCCCAACGCCCATGTTAAACAACAACCTGCAATCATCACTTCTCAACCTGCATTTGGAAAATAATGGTAGAGTGGCGGCCTTGTGTCTTCTGATTTCTGAAAGCAGAACCAACAATAACTTTTCTTCTTTACCGAGTTAGGGTTTTTTGAAAACCATAATATCACTGAATTTGTTGTTCATCGAAAACTAGAAAACCACAAATCAAAACCCTTTAAAAATAGTAACAATGCTTGAAGATAATATTTCATACCTAAAAACAAGTAGAGAGAACGATTATAAGCATTATTATAGCAGTTAATCTTCAAAACCCCAGAAAAATTTAACCATAAATCGATTTCTTGAAAAATTAGGGTTTTAGGGTTTTTTCAAAAACCTTGTAGATCCTAGATATCAAGAGCAACCTGCTCTGATATCACATACGTGTTCGAACCATTCTAATTAAGATAGTATTAACGCACATTAGATGAGAGGGGAAAGGTTTCTAAACCGACCATTCTATCAATATACAATCATAACTATATAAATACATATACATACATAATCAACCAAACAACATGTTGACATCAAATCCGAGTAATCATACTTGCAAGTCTACTTGTGTTGTGGCGCATGTATAATTATGTTGGCCACCATAATTATAGATGCCCCCTTTCACAAGTGTACACCCTCCTATGACCACACTTCTCAATGTGAACAAAACACATAACACATTGTTCACATCAACAAATCACCACATATGGAAAATGACTCAAAATCACTTAAATCCTATTATTAAAATAATCCAATGAAATCCAATATTCAAAAGTAAACATTCCTAATATAATTCTAAAACAAAGTCAAACAATCTCAAAACCCTAAAATCTTAAAACACATAAAGAGGCAGACAATCAAGCATTGATTCGAATTCCACTACCCACCTTATCTTCCATCTCACTGTCTAAGGTTAAAATAATCCAACGAATTCCAATATTCAAAAGCAATATTCCTAATAAAATTCCAAACTGTTGATCCCAATCTAGATTGATTCCTTAGCTTGTCTAAGGTTAAATTACCTTAGATAAATCCAAAATAACTTGTTATAGACACTTTGTATGTTTACTAAAGTGTATGCGGAATCTACACCTTAATATCTAGAAGTATAATGAATAAAACAGTAATTGTGAATGAAAAATGAATAAAAGCAAACGCTCCAATATTATTAGATCAATAATACGAGTACTCTTCACTGGTACTAGGGTTTACAACCTTGAAGCTTTTTAATCGACTTTACAACTATAAAAAACTTGTATATCAACTAATGCCCTAGATCCTCCTTTTATAGACTAAGGAGTCCTAGTCGGCATACAACATATACTAAATATAAACATAAACTTATAGAATATTCTGATACAATCTATTCTATAATTATCTTCTAATCTTCATCTCCAAGTAATCCTTATCTCTTTACTCGTCTTTATCCTTTGACAGTAACAATTCTTCTAACAGTTGTAATCAGCAGCATAAACTTTTTGTACCATTAGTACTAATAAACATAATCAGTAGTAACATTAGTACTAGCAGTACTAATATATACTCAAAGTAGTAATTGTATACTAGCAGTCTTAACTTTACTAATAGCAGCACTAACTACTTAGCATATATTTCAATCTTCAACTCTAAGCAGTCTTAACTTCAACAAGCAGCAGTAACTTAATACTAATAGTACTAACTTATACTAACAGTAGTAACTAGCAGTAGTAACTTTATACTACTAGTTCTAACTACTTAGCATAATTTTGATTAGTATCACCAACAGTACTAAGTTATACTTAACAACACTAATGTATACCTGATTAGCAGTAACTCTAAGAATCATCTTGTCTTTAAGTCCCAACAATCCTCCCCTAAACTTGTTGTTCATCATATGAATCTTCAAGTTTCTTTATTAAAAGCCCTCATCACTACCAGGAAGATGCATTCAAACTTTTTATTGACCCTTTTCCTGCTTTACCATTAGCTTAAGTAATTGATAGCACATCTCATTCCAATAATCAGCTTGAAGTTTCTTGTTTAGCATATTTGTGATCTTTATTGGTGTGAGGGGATATCTCTTTTCAACTAACATAAAGATGTGCACATTTCCAAACCTTACAAAGTGCACTCCTGATGAGTGCTAAAACACACATCATTTATACCCCGTAAAACACTATAAAAAGGACTAAAAATACTAAAGTATGCTTAATTATATTTGGTTGTTAGTTTTAATACACTTGTAAAATTGATAAGTGTAGAATACACATATCCATTTATGCCTAAAATAACCCAATTAAACCCAAAGCAGACCAAAAATAGCAAAAATATGCTTGTATTTGTGTTTTGTGTATGCAGGTACGGATAAGTCAAAATCACAAGAAAACAATCAAAAACGAGCAAGCACGGACACGAGAATCTGAAGAGTACAAAATCGAAGTCCGAAAAGTCAAGCCTCAAAGAAAAGCCAGTCATTGGTCAATAAAAGTCAACAAAGCCCATTTCCTCTTATTATAAAACACAAGGGCCAAAATTGCAAAGCCCAAATCCCAAGCCCATTTCCTTTTATAACAACCACAAGGACCAATCTTGCAATTCCCGAAAGTTATTTATAACTTGAAAAAAGGGAAAAGAAAGAGAGGGACTGAAAGTGTAAAAATGCCAAACTAATAACAGTTTTAACTGTCAAAATAAGGGCGCCAAAAGTTACTATTCACCCGTCGTCCCAAAGTTACCTTTTACTCAAATCAAAGGGGTTTCTCAAATTAAAGGGTGCGTTGGTCAATTCAAGGAAGCTCAAGTACAATGGCAGGGTCAAATAGGTCAAATCAAGAGTCTTACTAGCTCTCACTCAAGAGGAGCCACGTCAACAATGGTGAAAGCACAAAGAGGCGTGGGTTTTTGTGCTAAAATACTCACAAAAGAAGCACAAATGCATCCAAAAGAGAATGACACGCTGGCAATCCTCAGGTGTCCACAAATCAATCCAACGGCCACAATTGATGCTTGAATGATTGAAGAAATGATTGGTTGAGATTGAAAGATTGGAGAGCAGGGCAAGAGATCCTAGAAGCTTCTTTCAGGACCTATAAATAGGCCTCACCTCTCACACACGCAAGGGGGAGAAAAATAGGGAGGATCATCTAGGTTTTTAGTAATTTAGTCTAGCTTAAATTTCGTATTTTTCTTAAATGTAATTTTCTTAAAATGTTTTGTAATCTCCTTTCCAAGTAATGTAATCAGTAACTTTTATTAATGAAATTTAGTTTAAATCATTCATAAGCTCTATTTTCTTGTTATTCAAAAACTGTCGTAATAAGCCAAAATGTCTCAATAAGCTAAAGCTCTTTCAGTCTATAAGTTGAAATAGAACTTATTAAATTCAGAGTTAATCTTACTTAAACCTTAAAATCAGTTTTAAAATACAGTTTAACAAGGACCGTATTTGGGATATGACTTTGGAAGGGATTCTTAAATGAGAGAGATCCCAAGGACTTTACCCTAGATTTATTTATGAATCAAGGGAGCTTGTATCTGCCTTTATTGGTCCTCTTGTTTAGCTAAGGATGTTTGTAAGTTCCTCTTTCATTTCCTTTTATTCAAGCTTTAAATAATGATATCAATTGCTTTTTTTATATTTAGATCTGTCTTATTTGCTTAATCTCTTTTCTTATTAAAATGCTTATTCTGAGTTTTATCTAGCTAAATCATCTTAGTTGTTTATCTTTTTCAATTTTCTTAGTTTAAATCATAGATTTTCATATTATTGTCTTAAAACCCTCTAAAAACCAAAAAAGCAGTAAAGTAGCTTAAGTCTTAGATTATTGCTTACTTAGTTGTTAAATCATGCTTATTAAAGTAATTTTAATCTGTTAATTGTCTGGTATTAAGCACTTGTTTATTAGATTTCAAAGTAGTAGCTTAATTCACAAATGTCTTAGACGTAAAGGGTGTTTTGGTTTAAGCAAGTTTGCCAATCTAAAAGTCATAAAGCAGTTTGTTGATTTTCTTTTTGGATAGTTTGATTGTCATAATTGATAAGGTTCTGAGTAGATTTAAGGTTTTAGTTTAAGCTATTAATGATTTTATGGCTTAATAAACTCGCTTGTGCACCAGGGGAACTTTCTTTTGATTTTACATGTGAAATTTTGATCTAAGCCCTCCAAGGCTTAGATCTTGCTTGGACTTTGTTTAAACACTCTATTTGAGTGTGTTTTAGTGCAGTGTTTCCCTTAGGAAACCTGCATTTTCGTTTTTGCATTGTGCAAAAGTTTCACCATTACTAACAAATAATTAGTAACTGCTATCAAGTACTAACAAAAGTTAGAACTGCTGACCATTGCTAATTTTTTTAGTGAGTAAAAGTAGGATTTAGGTTTTTAAATTCAAGTTAGAAGTAATCTAGATATAGCTTAATATGGTTTAGGTTTTAATTTTTAAATTTACTAGCTTAACATCTTAGCTAATTCACTGTAAAATAAGAAACTTTACACTACACAGTACTAACAAAAGTTAGTACGCGAGTCCTTAAGAGCCCCAAATTAAGCCATCAAAGTTAGGATTTAATAGCTTATCTTTTAGAATTTTAAAGTCTAGTTATAGCTTAATATAGAATAAGTCTTAGATTACATTTTCTAGCTTATTTTGCTGTCAAAAGTAACTAAAAAACAAAAAATAGTACTTAGAAATTTTAAAGGTTTTAATTTGTTAATATTAGCTTATGGTTCTAATTTTTATATCTTAATTAGATTAGAATAAAGTAGTTTAATAAGTCCTTAAAGATTTAGATTTAGTTTAGCTTTTTAAGTTTTTAGCTTAATATAATTTTGTTTATCTGCTTATATTTGAAAGTTTGCTTGGTTCATGCTCAATTTTAGCTGCTTAAAAGTACTTCTAGCTTAGATTTCTTTGCATTCATAGATAAAGCATCTCATAAGCTTCCTAGAACTCTTTTCCTTTTTCACATTAAGCTTAATTTGAGCTTATTATAGCTGTTTTAGTAAAACATAGCCCAAACCCCTAGTTTCTGTAACAGCTTATTGAGAAGCTCTTTTAAGAGCTTATCTTTGAGTTTCAGACCATAGTGCTTTTGTTAAAGTTGTTCTCCCTAGCTTCCTTTACAACTTTGCTCTTTAAGTTTTTTAATGATAAGCACTTGTTAAGATATGAGCTTAATTGGACTTAGTTTGTTGTCGGGGTAAGTCCTCAGGGACCATTCCTGTAATTTTTCTGTTTTAGTTGTTTTCCAGTTAATCCTTGCCCGTTAAATGTTTTAGCCCGTTAGTCCTTAAGTCTTTTACACAGTTAGTCCCTAAGTTAGTTTTTAATTAGTTTATTAAGTTTTAATTAATAGTTAGGGTTAGGTTTTAATTAGTTTAATTAGACTTTAAGCAAAAAGTAAAAATTAGGGCTTTTATTTTTAATAATTTTCGGCACTTTTTCTTTATTTAGTGAAATTTTAGTTTACATTTTTAGGGTTAAATTTTAGTCCATTTGCTCAATAGTTGCGTTTCCGTAATTATTTAATTGTTCATTTTAAATCTTTCCAAATCAAATATCTTTGCTTCATTCAAATCAGGATCCGAACCTAAAACGTGGTTTCAATTTCACTAGTCGTTGGGGAAACGACCCGGGTGATCATACTTACCCGGTTTAATATACGTATTATATATTATATTATATATTTTTGAGAGTGAATTTTCCTTAGGGAATTTTCTTAATTGCTCTTTGAATTAATATATTTTATATATATTTTACGTGTATAAAACTTTACACACCAAGTTTTTGGCGCCGCTGCCGGGGACTAGTGTTTAAGATTCCTCCGTTTTGTGTTTGTTGATTTGGTTTGAAGATCCTTTCACCCTTGAAAGTTTCATTTTTGTTTTATAATTCAAAAATCCAAAAAAATTAGAAAATATAAAAAGTAAAAAATATTTTCCTTTTCTTTTTAGTATAAGTAAAAGATAAAAAAATATAAAAATCAAAAATATAAAAAAATCTTCCTTTTTAATTAAAGAAATAAAAATCACCAATTGGTAAAAATACCAAAAATAATAACATTTCTCAACGGAGGTTTACATTCAATTTCCGGTGAACTGTTGGTTCCCAAATCGAACTAAAGATTTAACAACTTGCCATTTGTGTCCGCTAACGAAGTACGGCACATCATTGAAAAGCAATTTTCAAGAGCTACCGTGAAGTATTGATTATTTGGTCTAATACTTTCGTTAACCGTTACAATTCATGGCTAAAAAAAATATGTAAAGTTTGCATTTTGATTTTTAGTTTTTCTTTTTATCGCACTCGTTCGCAATCACGAAGACACGACAACAACAAAATCTTTCGTTGAACCAAATGATGTACCAAACGTCGTTCCCACTGGCCCGACAATCGTACGATGGCCCAAATGTTACAAGCACCCATCGAGGGGTATGAAGATGCTATAGTTGTTCCACCGATCAATGCTAACAATTTCGAGCTTAAACAACCTTTAATCAATCTTGGTCAAAGTAATAAGTTTACGGGTAGACAAACCTCACAATCACATTCGATCTTTTAACAAGTTCACTCAACGTATTAGACATCCAGAAGTTCTGAACCTTCGAAAAAGCTTTTTGCTTATTCCTTTTTCTCTAGACGTGAAGCCCGAATAGGTTAGACAAGGAACCTCCAAGATCAATTCTCATCATGGGACACACCTTTGTTTTTCAAAATTCATAAACCAATTCTTCCCACCATCGAAACAACTTACCTCCTAAACAAAATCACCAATTTTTTTCAAGAACCAACCGAAAACCTTTAACGAAGCTTGGGACGTTATTAAAAGGACACCTCGTCAATGTCCCACCATGGCATCTCGGAACTACAGCCAAGGAACTACACCAACTCGATACTTTTTACAATTCTTTGAATTCAAACGATCAAGATGCCTTAGATTCCGCCGCGGGTGGCAATTTCTTAGACAAGATGCCTCAAGAAGGTTTAGCGATTATTGAAAGCAAGTCAAAAGTTCGTTACTCAAGAAGTCGTGCTAATGATTCAAGAGTGAGTACGGATGCTCCTCTTTCTAATTCTTCACCTTCTAATAATTCTTTCGATATGCAACAAATAGCCGCTTCTCTCGAGGATAAGATGACTATCAAGATGAACCAAATGATGAATGAAATGAAAGCTTTAGTTGTTACTACTCCTGCACCCGTCAAAGCAGTTGAGGAAGTATGTGTCACTTGTGGATCGAATCATAATTTTAACCATTGTCCATTAACTCGAGGTGGAAACGATTTTCCCGTTTTTCATGACAATATCCAACAATTTCAACAAACCGCAGCCGTTGGTAATTTTCTCCAAAGAAACCAACCTTCCAATTTGGCAAGTCAAATGAAACCACCGGGTTTCAATCAACCGAATGTCCAAAACAACCAAAATCGTTATCAAGGAACCAATTCTAACTTCAATCAAAACCGAGGAAACTTTAATAAAAAACCGTCCAAACAACCAAAATCAAGTTTACCAAGCTCTACCTTACCAACCTCCAACAAATAGTGTTTTGAAAACGGATTTTGAAAGCTACGTCAAAGCAAACGATGCGATATTAAAGAATGTGCAAAATCAAAATCAAGGATTGCAAAATCAAATGACAAATGTTACAAGTTTGTTAACAAGCCTTTGCAGCAAGTTTAATGATTTAGGCAATACCAACCAAGCTTCAAGTTCAAGTTCTTTACCTAGCAATACAATTCCAAACCCTAGGAACGAAGCCAAGGCAATTACGACTCGTAGTGGTGTTTCATACGATGGACCTCCAATTCCACCGCCGGTGGTGGAAAAGGAACCCGAGGTGACAAAGGATACGGAGCTACCGAGCACCGAAGACATCCAACCTCCATTGGTCCAGGAACAAACCAAAGACAAAGAACCAATCGAAGAGCCTTCTTTAGCTCAAAAGACCAAGACTAATTTGCCTTACCCTTCAAGACTTGCAAAAGAGAAAATTCGTGAAAAGGATGATATCCTAGCTTCAAAGTTTATGGAAATTTTCCGTAATCTTCACTTTGAGCTAAGTTTCGCGGATGCTCTCATTCATATGCCAAAGTTTGCTCCGATGTTCAAAAAGATGTTAAATAACAAAGACAAGTTAATTGAGTTAACCAAAACACCGTTGAATGAAAATTGTAGTGCGGTTGTCCTAAAAAAGCTTCCAGAAAAGCTAGGTGACCCCGGTCGATTTCTCATTCCATGTGATTTTTCAGAGTTCGATAGTTACTTAGCCCTTGCCGATTTAGGTGCTAGTATCAATCTCATGCCTTTATCCATTTGGAAAAAGCTTCAACTCCCGGGCCTAACTGAAACAAAAATGGTGTTAGAATTAGCCGACCGTACAATTTCCAAACCAACCGGTGTAGCCGAAAATGTTTTTGTCAAAGTAGGGAAATTTTACTTTCCCGCCGACTTTGTTGTTGATGACAACTCGAGCTTGGCCAATCGTTCCATTACTCAAACCGATGGGCAGAGCCGAGAAGGTTGTAGTTAGAGTTGATGGTTTCACTTTTCTTGCGGATTTTGTGGTGGTTAATTTTGAGCCCGATCCTAGAGTACCTATTATTCTAGGAAGACCTTTCCTTCGAACCGCAAAAGCTTTAATTGATTTATACGAAGAAAAATTGACTTTAAGAGTAGGAAAGGAAGAACTTGTTTACTTTGCCGATAAATCTGAGAAGAACAAGGAAAAGAATTTTGTTCATGCCATTTCTATCATCGATTTTTCCAAAAACGATCGCGTTTATTGGCAGTCAACCACTACTACTCTTCCTCCTAGTTCTTCTCCGGATGAAGAACTAGTGATAATTTAGAAAAGGTTCGATCGATGAACTTACTCCTCTTATTTGTCCACCACTGTATTGATGATTCTCAACTCTTAAAAAAGATTTCATGAAGTAAATTTTCAATTTACTGCAAATCCTCCTCTTTTCGAATTCGATGATACTCTTCAAAATCGAAGCAACTGTGAACCCTCTCTTTGAAGAGAACGATAAGGACACCGAGATTAAATCTTCTTCTTCTTTCACACTTACTTCACCAGAAGAAAGTGAATTAGAAGCTTATCTTGAAATAGATTCAATTCCACCGGGAATTGATCTTACCTTCCCTACCACCCTTGAAGTTTCAAGTAGCAATCCTACTTCCCCTACTCTCACCCGAAGAGAAGGTTTTGTTCATGGAAACACCGAGTGTTTTGCCTCGTTGGTTCGATTATGTATGGAAAATGATGACTCAAATTGCGATAAGGAAAAAGATAATTTTCTCTTGGCCAACTTACTTACAAAAATAAAAACCAAAATACTTCTTTCTCAGTCCACAAGAAGTCGAGAGAGAAACAAGTCAAAAGAAAATGATGATAAAGTTTCAAGTGATATTCTAATCCATACCATTGTCATGCCAATTAGAATCACTTTTGATAATCCGATTGATTTTAATTGAACCATTTTTCTAAACCAAAGGATTTTAAAAAGGACTTAACCGTTTCATTTTATTCCACCGAATCAAGTATTTTAAACCATCTCCTTTTGTTAGATTCCGACTCTCGCCTTTCACGGAGAATTGTCGGGCCTAGTGTTACCTTGAATTCACTCAGAAACAAGGACAAAGTATTTAAACCGGTAACTCATTTAATCATACCATTCATGATAAAAAATCTTGGTAACATTGAGGAGAAGTTTAAAAAAGAACATTTCCTCCGAAACTCTTTTAGTTTTCACAGAATCGTCATTTCTTCTACCTCCGCCAGAACCACCAAATAAATGTTTTAATTTTGAGCCCATGTTGGTTATAATGAATGTTGTGCTTAATGAAGGTTTATACCAAAGCAATGTTGAAGATGTCAATTCCTTCACAATTATCATTGAATTTGACTTCCATAAATTCACCTTATAACCGAGAATTCACTTTTGATTTTCTCCCTTTAGGTGTAAAATTGTTTTGTTTTGACCCCGGCAATCGTCACATTCATAAGCCAATGGTATGTTTCAAGTGAAAGTTTTCCATTTGGCTCTCCCCTAAGGCCAAATTAATTCAGGGAACGAGTCAGCTTGCCCTCGGTGACCAAAAAATAAAGCCGCTTCATAGTTCACCCCAATGCTTATCCTTACTATTTTCTTTCGATTTTCTTATCCAATTGTTGTGTTGAAGGCTTGTCGCTTTTCCAATCCTCGATGTTTGTTGCTTTTTTGTATGTGATTTTTATAGGATTAACCCAACAATTTTTCTAAAGACCTCTCGTAGCCGTTGATTTTCCCGTTCCATTACTCTGATGCTTCTCATCCTTTGTGTGAAATTAGTTTGGGGAGAATCCTATAATCCTTTCATCTTATCGATTCCACTTTATCTTTGCATACTTCATAAACGCTTAGAATTTCGTAGAGACCCGACTTTAAAACATTGAGGACAATGTTTGCGCTTTAGTTTAGGAAGGGAATCTATCGATTTTATTTGCTTGGCTTATTGTTTTGTTCTCCACTATCAGAATACCCGTTTTCCCCTACAAAAATAGCAAAAATTTTAAATTTTTAAGTTCTTATCAGTAAAAGAAAATATATAAGACACAAATGTAAGTTTTCCATTGGTAAGAATAAAAAGTAATTTTTGACCCGATCGTACGTGTAGAGTTCTAAGCTCTCCTTCTCCCTTAAATTAAAGATTGATAGTTTGTGCTATCTCAATGTAGACTTACACCATGCTAAACTTGAAATCATTAGTAAAAGAAAACTTGTGCTAATCTCAAGTAGATTTTAAATAAGCCGAGTTGGAATTTATATAGGCTAAGTATTTGCGAATTTCTTTATTAGAGATTTTAAATTGCAAAGAATAAGAGATGATAGTGTTAGTTACGATATCAGGAGCTAAACAATTTATATTGAAAGCTTAAAGACTAATAAGAATAACTTTTGATTTTTCGTCCCCAAGGTTCTTAAAATATTAATTATACTGTTTCTCTTTGATTTCTACAAATTAGAGTTTTACTCTTAAAAGTCTAATCAACATATTCAGAGAAAAAGATTTATCGATGAAGTCAACATCATTTGTAAATAAGAATTTTAGTTCAAGTTTATACTTTGGTTTCCTAAAATGAAATTTTTCTATTTGCAAAAAATCTTCTATAAAAAAAATCTAATATGTAGTTGGTAAATAAAAAGGATGCAAGTTATAAATCCTAAGTGTTAATAAGTAATATACAAACTCCATCGCAATAAAGTACATGGGCATTTGTTGGTTCGCTCCCGATGTGACATCGAAAGAAAGGGTGGATGATGTATATTTAGGGATTGTATCATAATAAGTACGCGAGCTCTTGTCGGAGGCGAGGCCAATGTGTCGTCGAAAGAAAAGTGATACAAATTTAAAGCCCAATAATGTAAATAGTTATAAAAATGTTGCAAAGATAGAAAATAAATAGTAAAACAGACCAAAAATGGCAAAAATAACCCAAATAAACCCAAAACAGACCAAAAATGGCAAAAATATGCTTGTATTTGTGTTTTGTGTGTGCAGGTACGGATATATCAAAAAATCACAAGAAAACAGTCAAAAGCGGGCAAGCACGGACACGAGAATCAGAAGAGTATAAAAGAGTGATCAAAAGCCAAAGCCTCAGTCAAAAGAAGCCAAGAAAAGTCAAAATCAGTCAAAGATGGTCAAACTAAAATATTTCACTTTGGTCCCTCAACTCTCACAAAAGCCCAAAACCCTAGCCCACTTCTCTTTTCCATAAACCACAAGGGCTAAACTTGCAATTTTCGAATGATATTTATAACTAGAAAAGGGAAAAGAAATAAGAGGGGCTAGTATATTTGTTCACTAGGTAAAAGAATCCAACTGAAAATTACCCACCTCAGTTAAAAAAAAGGAAACAAGGCGACACAAATGCCCAAAATTACTCGTTCAATCGTCTTTCCATAACTGCCCTTAACTCAAAACAAAGGGGTTTTCACAATTAGAGGGTACAAAGGACAATTTAGGTGTCCAAGTACACCTTGGCAGTAAAAAACGTCACTCCCTATCTCTGATTGGTCCAATCCCTAAGGAAGAATGCCACGTCAATAGAGAAAGCACAAATTCATGTGGGTTTTTGTGCTAAAACACTCACAAAAGAAGCACAATGACATCCAAAAGGGAATGACACCTGCAACTTCAGGTGTCCACACAATGAATCAAACGCCCCAATAAAGCTCAAATGATTAAGAAATGCTTGGCTAGTTGAAAAATTGAGAGCAAGGCAAGAGACGTAAAAGCTTCAGCTGTTGGCACTATAATTAAATAGGCCCTCACACTCTCATACCACAAAAAAGAGGTTTTTTAGTAGTTTTTAGTCCTAGGCATTATATTTCGAATTTTTCTATAAATGTAATGTTTCCATAAAATATTTTGTAATCTCCTTTTCATTAATGTAATCAGTAACTTCATTATGAAATTTATGTTTAAGTCATTTATAACTCTCTTTTTCTATTTATTCCAAAAACTCTCATTACTAAGCCCAAACTGTCTCAATAAGCTAATAGCTCATTTTAGCTCTTTCAGTCTATAAAGCGACCATGGGGGGTTGCGAAAATAGAGCTTATTTTAAATTCCGTATTAATCTTTACCTAACCTTGAAATCATTTTTAACTAACAATTTTCTACTAATGGATCTATTGATAAGACTTTTTGGAAGGGGATCTTCACTTGGTAGATTTTTTTTTCCCACGGACTTATACCCGACTTATAAATAGTCTAGGGAGCTTGTAAGCTCTGCCAATAATTGGAACTTCTTGTTTAGCTAGAAGTCAATGTAAGTTTTTTCCTCTTAAAATTTTCTTTGACATTTTCATAATTTAGCTTACTAGTCCTAATAACTCTTCATTGCTTATTAGCTATGATACGACTATATGTGTTCATTAGTTGTTTAATTGTGCTTTTATTTCTCTTTACTAGTGCTTATTAGTTACATTTTTTTCATCTGTTTTTACTTAAATAGTTTTGTTAGATCATTAGTCTTCATTCTCTGTCCTAAAAAATTTATAAAAGACAAAAATAATAGTGTAATCTCTTAGATCTTCATTCTAGCTTAATTTAGTAGTTAGATTTTGTCAACTAAGTTTGTTTTAAGCTGTTAGTTATCTGGTATTAATTCTTTGTTAAATGGATTCTCATTTTAAGCTTTATCAAATCTGTCAATCTTTATAAGGGGTGTTTGGTTTAAGCTCATTTGACCACAAAAAGTCAATCAGACCTGAGCAAAACATTTTGTCAGCTGAGTTTTTCAAATTAACATAAGTTTTAAAAAGATTTCCATAAGTTATTATTTTGTGTTTTTTAAAGTTATTATGGCTTAAAAAATATTCACTCAGGACCATGTAATCTTGTTGCATTCCTTTTTGCTTGTGAAATTTTAAGCCAAAGCCCTTAAGGCTTGATTTTGCTTGCATTGTGTTTATACACATAAATTTGAGTGTGTTTTAAGGTAGTAGGGAAAAAAGTCACTATTAGGCCTCATATTGCTTCGTTTTGCAAACTGCATCAACAGTACAAGTAGTTAGTACTCGCTAAAACTTTAGGCTTATAATTGATTTAGCTATTATAGGAGTTTATGAATTAAATTTCTAGTAGCTAGTATCTAGTTAGCGTAATCTTAATTAGAATCTAGTTTTCAATTTATAGCTTATTTCATAGCTTAACTCTTGGTTTGCACTTGTGCAAAGTGCACCAGTACTAACTTAAAGTTAGTACTGCTGTCACAGTTAGTACTGCTGTCACTATTAGCTTAGTTCTTAGTTAAGTAAAAGTAGGATTTAGGCTTTTAAATTCAAGTAGGATGAAGTCTAGTTATAGCTTAATATAGAATAATCTTAAATTAGCATTTTCTAGCTTATCTTCTTAGCTTGTAATTTAGCTTGTCAAGTCATATAATTATCCAAAAAAAAAAAAACAAAAACAGTAGTAATAGTAATTAGCCTTTAAGTTTTAAATTTTAAGTTGTAGTAACTGTTTTTATGATTTGGAATCATAGTCTAGAGGTAGGTTATTAAGTTTTTAAAAGCTCAGCTTCTATTATGGTATTTTAAGCATTTTAGCTCATTTGGTTTTTTGAGGTTTTAAGTGTTTCTCCTGAGTTTGCCTACTTGATCCCCAAATTTTAGTTAGCTTCTAGTGATTTCCTGGTTAGTTAGCTATCATTCTATCATACACATTATAAGCTATTTAGAATAGCTTTTGGTTTTCGATTTGAGCTTATATCAAACTTTGTGCAAGCCAAAAAGCACAAGTAAGCTTAGCTCCCTTGTTTCTGTAATCAGTCTCAAAATAAGCTCTTATTGAGCTTATTTGGGAGTTTCAACCCTAGTAGCTTTAATTAATTTTGTTCCTACTACCTTCCTTTGTCCAATTAACTTTGTGCTCTTTTTAAGTGTTGATAATAAGCACTTTTAAAATTTGAGCTTATAATTGGACTTAGGTTATTATCGGGTTGGGCCTCAGGGACTGTTTGTGTAACTTTTAAATTTTATTTGTGTCTTATTTAGTCCTTTCCCGTTAGTTACTTTAGCTCAGTTAGCCCTTTCTCTTTTGCACCATTAGTCCCTAGTTTAGTTAATTATTTAGTTTTATTTAGTCTTAGTTAATAATTAGGGTTAGGTTTTAATTAGTTTAATTAAACTTTAATAAAAAGATAAAAATTAGGGCTTTTATTTTTAGAAAATTCCTGCACACTTTCTTTATTTAGTGTAATTTTTATAATTTTTTTAGGACTTTATTTTTAATAGTTTAATTGTTTTTATAGATTTTAAGTAGTTTAAATTTTAGAAAAATCATATCTTTTAATCTAAAAAGCCAAAAATAGTAATTTTTTTTTCTTAAAATTTCCTCTTATCCTAATTCAGGTGTAGAAAATTAGTTTGCACTCTTAGGGTTAAAATTAGTTTATTTGCTTAATTGTTGCGTTTTAATTGTTTTCGTAATTAGTTTTTTTAATTGTTTAATATTTTTTAATTATCCATTTAATTTGTTGCTTTAATTATCAAACATCATCAAATCGCTTATCAAATCATAATTCCAAGCTTAACAACGAGGTTTCAATTTCCCTAGTCGTTGGGGAAACGACCCGGGTGATCATAACTTATCCGAACAACTAATATTATATATTTGAATATATTACGTTTTGTAAGTCCATGACATTTTTACCTGGTTTAAAAGTGAATAGTTTGGAATTAACCTAAGTAGTATTATTATTAGAAATTTTATATTAGCGTAAAACGGCAATCAATCATGAGTGTCTAAATTTGTTAGATCATGGATGATCATAGGAAGTTTAGATAGATCGTGTGAATCAAAGTAGTGTCCAGTTGAGTTGAGGTATAGAGAAAGGTTAAAGGGTAGTAAAAGCGTGAGTTGAAGTAGTGAAGATGTGGTGAAGAATACTAAGGCGTGAAGAAAGTTGTGTAGTTGTGAAGGTTGTTTTGTGAAATCGTGAAAGGTAGTGAAGAATCGGAATCGTGAAGATTGGTCTTTAGCTAGATTCAGAACTCGACATCCTAGCTTAGTGTCGAAAATGATATACGCGAAAGTTGTGTACGGTTTTCCTCACCATAAGGAGCTTGTTGACTAGTAAAGTAACTCTCGAGTTGGGTACTTCGGGAGTGGAGTAGGGCGAAGAGGTGCTTCGTGACCAAACCACTATAAATCATCGGGTCCTGGTTTGCATTTCCCTTTTCACTTAACTCTTTACATGTATACTCCGCATATTAGTCTTTACATTTAGACTTGCATTGTGTGTTGTTTGTGTATTGTGTGATATTGATGTATTACTTAGGTGAACACTCCATCATAGATGTCCGCTTGACGACAATTTATACGAAACATTTAAGATTTTAAAAGAAACGTGTTTTTCACCCCCCTCTACGATTTCCACAATTGGTATTAAGAGGCTCTCCCACGTCCTCTAATTTCAAAACAATTGGTTTGTAAAAATGAGTACGATCCATCTTCAAATTACCCATTACAGGGGATTATATATGAAATGTGTCTTTGTTGATTAACTTTGTATTTGTTTTGATTTATATACACTAATTAATACTAGCCGAGATAAAAATGTGCTTAAAATAGGTGTCATAGTTTCGTATCCACCAAATTCAAGAAAAGTTGTACACCTCCCGGCAAAGTCAAAAAACCATTTTTTTACAAACAAATCATTAATTCTGATATCAGGTGGGCGTGCCCCCTTAAATATTGGACGGCCCACCTTAATTCCTGGGCGGCCCTTATGTTTAAGGGACCACCTGTCCTAATTCGAAAGTTTTTTATGAAACTTGAAAATTCATATAAAATCCCGTAACCATAGAAGCATGCCACTTTCGCCATTTTCGAGAGAATTGAGTCTAATTTTCATATAAAAATTCTTTCAAATATTTATTTCAAAACTTAATTTAGTTGAAAGGCAAAATACTACTTATTTGTCCAAAACGTGAGCTCTCCTTTAACGTAAAACTTGTATTTTATCTTTTCCTTTCGAGTCAGACATTTCTAGTCGGTATATCTTTGAAAAATGGAGTAATTAACTTTTTAAAAATATTAAACTTTATTTTTGAAATGGGGAGGAAACTAATTTGTCTTCAAACAAAACCGAGCTAAGTATACATTGTTGTATCTAATACACAAAACTACGACAAGTACTTTTATGTGTTATGCTAGTGAATTATTGCCACTTCTTTAGTACTTAAGTTTTTTAGTAGAAATTAATTAAATATCGTGTTGGCTATTTGTAATTAAAGCTAATTGCGAATATCTAAGTCCACATGTGCCTTGTACACTATTCCGTTTGTAGCTAGTTTCGAATTATGTCTAACTGAACTTATTGTAAATTTCTTGCATAAGATTGTGAAATTGCTCTTCAATTACATATAGGCATAATCACTAATTTACAAATTTACAATAAATATCTTGTAAATCTTTTCGAGCTACAGGAAATTTAGGGAATAAAGTTCAATAACTTGTCACGTATATTATTAAATATGTTAAAAACTAGTCACCTAACATATTTCTAAACTATTGAAGCTATTTCAACAACACGTTTAAATATTTTCAACAACCTTGCTTTGTTTGAACGTTGGGTTGGTTACACTAATGAAATGATTATACTAATACATTATAATTAAAAAAAGGAAATACTTGTGCTTAGCAATGGTCATAACATACACACATAAATGAATTATATATATATATAATATAATATATTTAAAAACATATAGTATTTCACAAAGATATGTGTTATATAACAAATTTTTAGAAAAACTCAATTTATATACTTCATAAAATGTCAAAAACTATGCATAGTATACATAACAACAAATAGTATCGCACAAGTAAAATTTACGACAATCTTGAAATATGATATTAATTTATCATTATTCATCAACCTCACCTTACAACTAATCTTAGGATTAATGGAACACACTTTTTAAATATTTATTTATTTTCTTTTAAATGAGTGTTCGTGAGGGTCAAGAAAGAATTCGAGAATATACAAGTCATATTCAAAATATGATTGATATCTTTATTGAATCAATTGACAATTTTGTTGTATGGAAGAAATTGGATTCTTATTTGTTTAGTTTCAAGATTATATCAAAAACATAACAAAAGATATCATCTTGGATCTACATAACTCAATCACACTTGATTGATATGAAAATAATTACATCCTTTTTTAGATGAAAAGAATATGCATCAGATCATAACTCATACTTGTGTTGATGATGCCATATTGAGTCTACTTGTCCAATGACTGTGTTCCAAATATTATACTAATATGTTTAATACATGCATAAAATACACAATGAAGTAGGATTGATGATTTGGATGTTTCGTCCGAAATATTCAAGCAATTTACATTGCAATGCAATTGGTAAATGTGTCATTTCCGAAAAACCAAGCACGAGCAAACTAACAATATATGTAAACTTTGCTCATACAACATAAAAGCACAACTCATAGCTAAAATTAACTTTTAACTAAAATTCTAAAATAAAAATAATATTCTTGTTTAGTCACCTAGGATAACAGATGTTTGGTAATCATTTGTTTTAAGATTTTATGGACGTATCGTATTAAACGATTGAAAAGGATAATATATATCATATGCATCATTATTATCTTCGTAGCAAAAATGGTGTGTTTACAAGAAAACACGCTACATATAATTTGAAAAATAAAGTTATTAGAGCATTATTGTCAGTACATCATTAACAACATTTTTTTGGGTGCCACGTCAGCTTTAACACCATAACACCAACACAAAAAAACACCCAGGTAACCATAACACCAAAATAACACCACTTTTTGGGCCCCACTAATTTTTTTTCACAAATTTTAAACTAAATAAAGTCATTTCATTCACAATTTTAAAACTAATTTTTTATTTTTTAAATTAAAATTAAAAAACAAAAAACATTATTTGGTATAAGTTAAAAAAAAAACACCACATCCCCATCTTCTTCTTCTTCCTGTGAAAAAACATACACACACTTCACACACAGAGTAAAACACACACACACACACACACACACACACTACACAAACACAATCAAAACACACACACAAAATCTAATTTAAAACAAAAAAAAAGAAATTGTCGGCGTTGCTGCATCTTCGTAGTACGTGAGCTTTCATTGTCCGTGCAGCTAGCTACAAGCCGGGTATCATAAACACCGGCTAAACCGTTGGTTTTGGCAACCACACGCCGTACCTTCACGCCATGCACTCCTTAGAATTGAAAAATAACCATATCAAAATATGTATCATGCATAAACCAAGTAAAAAGATACTTATATTGATAAACAATAATAATTTTAGAAAAGCATATTTGTTTAAAAAATCTTCCACTTTTTCATCATTTATCATTAAAGAAGCACAAACATAATTAGAAAATAATATGATGAATTCATTTTTCACATGACAGAAGTGGAGAATCTTAAAACTCTCTCAATATAACAGATGGTCAGTGTCACAAATAAGCACATTTCTTGGCTTTTGAAAAACCAAACGCGTTAAATATAACATGTGACAACTGCACATGTAAGATGACTAAGTATAAGACTTTCATTAAATCAAGCAATATGTAATCGAATCCAAACAACCTATCGATCTTGAACAAAAAATTAAAACATCTTGCTTACGCTTATCTACACATCTTTATTAGGATTATGCAAACCGGAAATTAATGTATGTTAGTTGAGTCATGTTACTCTATGAAAAGATAATACGAATTTTATCTTTGCTACATTTCATTAGGCAAATATAAGAATTCCATTTTGTCCAACATGAGAATGACTACTGGAGAATCTATCGCACTAGAAATTCAATTTGACCTAACGGTTGAATTGCTTCCAAGGTGAGTGAAGTTGGGTTCGGTGTATAACCCGTAAAAATGGTCGTGTTTAGCCTGAATTGAGCACCACTAGTGATAGTCTCATACTCATTCTCTAACTTGATTAAATGGCTCTTCCTAAATATGCCTAAGGATAGTATACATCGATAGAGTTTGTATATCATTAGGAGTGCACACTAAGCACGTAGAAATTAGGCTTTTCCTTGGTCAATCTAGACACAATGCACCTCACATATGTGCTTTAATGTTTCAAGATGATTACTTGTTCACATGTAATGTAATTATATGTCTTCGTGATCTTGATGCTCAATGTTTAATTGCTTAGATATTAAATGCATGTCCACTATAAAGGCATTTGTCTTTTTCTAGCAATTTAGATAAAATATTTCTTAGTTTATCTAAATAACACATGCTCCTAAATGCTAAATGCTAACATGTCTAACACTCCTCCAAGTAGGTTTGACAACTTAAATATTTCATCCGAAATATTCAAGTATCTTTAACTTGCGATCGCAAATGTTAAAGGTCATATCCGAAAGTTCATATTCAAGCCTTTTAACAACATATGTTAAAATGCTCTTCCTAAAGCTAAAAGCTTACATCAACCTTCGCGTGACAAAGGTCTTACGAGTTTCTACATAAGTGATTCGTAGCATCTTTAATATACACACCTTAAGACTAAGTACTTTCACTTCCGTTAGTCTTTTCCATTCCCTTAGGAATGATGAAACAAATCTCATAAACATGTCATTCTCATTTTAATAGTCTTGTTACTATTAAATACATTCCGATAAATCTCGACAACTTAATCATTTCATCCAAAATGTTTAAGCATTTTTAATTCGCGAAATACAAATTAAAATGTCACACATTGTTTATGTCGAATTCATTTCATAAAAACCTAAATCACGCCTCTATTATTGTATAGATGGTTAATATTTTCCTACCACATTTCCGCTACCATCTTTATGACAACCGCGTACCTCATCGTGTGATTATTCTAAGAACATTCGCAATACTCGAGAAGAGCTACATAACTTTGCGGATGAAGTTCACCGTATGCTAACCGTCATTCGTCATGACATTGTCAAGCTCATTGCTTCCGTCGTTATTTCTCTTCACCTATTCTTTTTATTTCACCTATTCTTTTTATATCCGGATGAGCACGAATTGGAAAGGAAGGGAAAACACACATCTTCACATATATCCTTTAACCAAACACTCTCAAGAACTCACATAGGTGATTCTTATTCACTAGAAACCACAAGATACACTTCTACCATACACTCAAACCTCATAACCATTATTCACTCTTGTTAGTGATCACTAGTTCTAGTACATCCCCAAATCACCAATGTGAAATGAAAAACCGAGTCATCCTTACTACTATCAACCTCGAGTCATCCACCTTGTCATCTTCACAAGAAGATTCACCATGTAACCATTCCCCTCAAGTGAATTTCGTAATGAAATGCGTCTCATCAAATCATTTCTACTTTTTAAAGTGAAGAACACAAAGAAGATATTCAATCTTCAAAGTGTTGTTGAGTCATCACAATATTGTGTCTTTCACTGGTCCATTTTCGTTTTTTGGCAAGTGAAATACACAAAGATAATATTCAACCTTCAAGTGTTGTTGAGTCATCACAATATTCCATTATTTTCACATTTTCACCTTTGTTCATCAACATTAACAACCATCTATTAACATTCTCACCAATGACATCTTCTCATCACAATCATCATCATCACAATCATCCTTACCAATGACATCCTCCAACAAACCCACATCCAAACCATCAAAGGTAGCTAAAATGAGTAACACTTCCAATGAGCTCAATGTAAATTTATCTACACCAATGCCAAAACCACTCACTTATCATCATGAACCATCTCATGAAAACATTCACTCCAATCAAGAATTACCAAATCCTTACATTAAGGACACTCCCACATCACCACAAGTTGCCTCACATCCTCCATTTCCCATCTCACCCATCAATTCACATGTTACTCACACTACCAAACTCAACACACACAACCTCCATCTCCAAGTAGAGAAAGCCTAGTTGATGACATAAATCAACTACAAGACCTATCAAACCTCTTAGCCATGCATCTCTCCCAACAACAAAACAACATTCTCTTATCACCTTACTCTCCAAACCTACCAAACACCCAACAAACCTATAATCAACACCTTCCCTTTCCATTCACGCTCATCCTTCTTCATTTATGTTTCCTCAACCAATCATCCTTATCATCAACATTTAGTTCGACCTAACCCAAACATGAAAAGCATACATAATTCTTAACAAAGAAACAATGAGGATTTAGGAATCTCTCAATACAACACATAATCTTTTCAAACCCATAATCATCATATGTTAATACTTCTTATCCATATGACATCTTAAAAGGAGTCATTCTCATAAAAAGACTTGTTGGTCAAGTCTTAGTCCTTAAGCATGTGTAAGTCGAATCTTATCATTGGTTCCTAAACATTTCCATGTCTTAAGCATTCATTATTTTTCTTTATTTAGGTTGTTGTCTTTAGTGCCACACTTTAGAGTGCATATACCTAAAACATACATGATTTGTTCCCCCACTAAATGTCTTGCATATATATTTATTGTTAGATATTAGAAAAAGACTCAGTCACCCTGTGTATTTTACTGTTTATTATAGCTCATAGTTTAATAGTTAATAGTATGTTTTTCGGTATTAAGTCGGGTACGAATACCCAGTATATTGTAAGTACTATATAAGCCTCTTCCAACTTTGGAACAGGCAAGCTAATCATTTCCTTTTTCATATAGAAACATATTTTCTCTCTCTAGAAAACTCTCTCATGTGTTTCTCTCTCTAGAAACTAGCCCAATCACAAGAATCATCACCGTGTTATGAAATAAACGATCCTACAATATCCAACAATTTCAACAAACCGCAGCCGTTGGTAATTTTCTCCAAAGAAACCAACCTTCCAATTTGGCAAGTCAAATGAGACCACCGGGTTTCAATCAACCGAATGTCCAAAACAATCCAAACCGTTATCAAGGGACCAATTCTAATTTCAACCAAAACCGTGGAACAAACTTTAATCAAAACCGTCAAAACAACCAAAACCAAGTTTATCAAGCTCCACCATACCAAACACCAACCAATCAACCACCAATCAATCAAGTTTTACCTTACCAACCTCCAACAAATAGTGTGTCTAAAACGGAATTTGAAAATTATTCTAAAGCTAATGATGCGAACATGAATAATTTGCAAATGAAGTTGGATAATTTTCAAAATGATTTTCAAAGAGTTTACAATGAGTCTCAAAAGAAGCAAGATGATTTTCAGAAAATGATGCTCGGTTTCATGCAAAGTTATCATAGCAACCAACCTTCAAGTTCAAGTTCTTTACCTAGCAATACCATTCCAAACCCAAGAAACGAAGCCAAGGCAATTACAACTCGTAGTGGTGTTTCATACGATGGACCTCCAATTCCACCGCCGGTGGTGGAAAAGGAAAGTGAGGTGACAAAGGATACGGAGCTACCAAGGGAAAGTGAGGAGACAAAGGATACGGAAGCTAAAAACCAAGCACCAAAAGACATCCAACCTCCTCATGTCTTCCAAGAACTAAACCAAAGACAAAGAGCCAATCAAAGAGCCTTCTTTCGTTGCCAACAAAGCCAAACCTAATTTGCCTTACCCATCGAGAACACAACAAAGAGAGATTCGTGAAAAGGAAGATATCCTAAGCTGTCAAAAGTTTTAGAATGGAAATCTTCCGTAAATCACACTTTGGAGCTAAGTTTGCGCGATGCTCTCATTCATATTGCCAAAGTTTGCTCGCGATGTTCAAAAAGATGCTCAATAACACAGACAAGTTGATTGAGTAACCAAAACACCGTTGAATGATAAATGTAGTGGCGGCTTGAGTCCTAAAAAGCTTCCAGCAAAGCTAGGTGACCCGCCGGTTCGATTTCACCATTCTTCTGTGATTTCAGAGTTTCGATAGTTACTTTACCTGCAGATTTAGGAGACCTAGTATCCATCTCATGCCTTTATCCACTCTGGAAAAAGCTTAGCTTCAACTCTCAGGCCTTTACCAAAACAAAAATGGTATAAATTAGCCGAACCGTACATATTTCCAAACCAACTGGATGTAGCTAGATCTAACGTCTTGTTGAGTCACAGTAAGGGAAGTATTATACTATTCCCCGCCGTGCTTTTTTTTTGGAGCTCTATATTTCTCATAGCCATCCTCGAGTTTCCATTAAACTAATCACGCTGCGAAGCCCATTCTTAGACGGCTCAATATGCTCTAATCCGTCTACGAAGAGAGATTACTCCCCCTTAGGACACGATGATCAATCGTTAACCTAAATTTGGTGATGCACCTTCCATTTCTCATACAACATCTGAATCATTCGAAGAAAGTTGATCTAAACTCGATCGTTACTATGAAGAGTACTCACAAGAAGTCACTTGCATTTTCCGATCCAGTTCGCTTACAACAATCCCTCTCCGTACTTCGACTCCGATTGTTTTTCCTACTTCATCACCAACGCTTACTCCCATTTGAGAAAGTGATTTTCTACTCTTTGAGGAAGCACGAGCTTTCATAGCAATCGATGATTGAGAACCAGTCTCACCAGTATTTCAACCGCCACGTACTATGAACCCCGAGGGTGTGACATTCTCATTCTCGAGGCGTCTTACATAGTGAAGCCATTACCGTCACCCAAACCAAGGTAATTACTTTCCAGAAACATCAAAGACATCTTAAAGTCGTTGGGACCAAAGAGCTCTTCAATCGAATACGCTACTTCCCTACTGAACCAAAAAGTTGAAATTCCGAAGTCGAGCTTAAAAGAGTTACCTCCGCACTCTACAGTATGCATTCTTAGAGGACAAATATACAAATACTTTCCAGTTCATATATTTAAAAGATCTTGAGAGCAAGACAAAAAACCTCACTCATTCATGTTTTTGAAGAACCGAAAACAAGCAATTGTTTTTCTTGGAAACTTTCAATAATCCGCGGCATAGAACCAGAGCAGTTTCTGTCGCTCACACATAATCCTTTTTTAGAAGATGATTACCAACCTTCAGCTCCAACATCAACGGGAGGGTTAAACCCTACAAAAATCCATGAACGTCATCAAGAAAGAAAAGTAGCTGAAAAACTTCTTGACGCGGGATTGATTATCAATTTTCGGTCCAGTCTGGTTTAGCACAGTCCATTGTGTTCCCTAAAAAAGGTGGTATGACCGACCGTTTGCCACAAATGAAGAAAATGAGCTGGTGCCTACACAGATTAGTCACCGGAGGATCTGGAGAGCTTGTATCGATTAATCAGATTTTCGAAATCTAACGAAAGCAACTTGTAAAGACCCATTTCTCTCGTTACCATTCATGGACCGCCAGAAGTTCTCCACAGCGATTATGCCGGCAACGATTTTTTTATCTGTTTTTCTCATTAGATGGTTTTTTTCAGGGTATTTTTCAAATTCCCATTGCACTTTAATAGATCAAGAAAAAACTACTTTAACGTTCCACACCTTCACTGTGCCCATCACGGCATTTCGCGTACCCGCCGTATGCCAAGTTATGCTCTCGAGGTCTTTACTGCACATGCACCTCTCAACTCTCCAACGTGTATGATGAGCCATCTTTTTCACGATATGATAGACAAAAAACGATGGAAGACTTTTTTACATGGACATTTTTCAAGTTTTGGAGATCTCTTTTTTCTCGGGTCTTTCCAATTAGATCGAATGAGCTTAAAAAGATGTGAAGACACGCCTATACACTAAGATTCTCGGAAAAGCAGAGCCTCATGGTTCCAAGAGAAGCATTAGTGTTTTTAGGACATAAGATCTCTAGAAAAGGAATTTGAGAGTCGATAAGGCTAAAGTTGATGTAATTTCTAAGCCAAACTCTCACCAACCTACCGTCATAGCGGAATTCCACTCGTCTTAGATCGGGCATCGCCTGGATTTTATCGAAGATTGTATCATATCAAAGACTTTCTCAAATCTCTCGCCCCATACCTCATCCCCCTAGAGAAAAAACACTCCTATTTTCATTTATTTTTTGGAAGATTGATTCCTACATGGCTTTCAATACATCTCGAAAACGAAGCGCCCCGAGAGCTCACATTCTCTTGACTCCAAATTTATTGGCAACTTGAAATCATCTGTGCGCTGCTAGCTTATCGTGCGGAGACGGTGCGATCTCTACGTAGATCTCTAGAATTAAGAAGCATGAGTCCGACCCACTTCTTCATCGGCCCGTATCGACGCAGCACAAGACTCTAATTAACCACAACAACCGAAAAAGAGATGCTTGCGTTGTTATGCTTCGCAACTCTTCGATCATAATCTAATATGAAACAAGATCTTGTTTACACGACCACTCCGCTTTGAGAAATAACCTCTTCACAAGACAAAGACGCCAAAAGGCAAGTCTCTCTCCCTGGTCTTCTACTCTATCAAGAATTTTCATTTTAAGGTCTCGATAGCTAAGTGGAGCTGACACGATGCATCCGATAACCTCTTCTCAGTCTTGTAAAATCCTTCACGAAAATACTTCTTTGAGCCAGAACGGAGATTACCTGCGAACTCTTCTTTAAGACTTCATATTTTAACTTCCAACGACCAACAAGCGTACCCCGAGGAGATTTGCCCGACTTTTGCTAACGTCGACGCGGGGAAATTCATATCTTAAAAAAGGAATGACGACACTCATGAACAACAATTCTTAAACGATTAAAACGTTATATTCGGGGATGCCCTTGTCTTTTCAAGACCTGGCGGATCAAATATCCCGAAGGTGTGTACACATGGGCGCATCTAGAACGCTGTTTTCGCGAAATTCTAGAAGCTATTCCATATGACCCACCGGGGACACTATGGGTGACCACCTTTAAAACGCACAAAGCAACGAATTTTGATTAACGCCGGTTTCTATTCGGCCCCAGCCTGTTACATACGGATCTAACGAATTTCTGGCAACAATCATTTGTGATAGCTTGTACACAAAACAAGTGCATCTCTCAATATCGTTGCGAGGTCCTGCATAAAGGCAATAACAAGCTTGTGTGGAGATTTCGTAGTTTATGAGGTAGACCGCGTTTACAACAATGACCTATCCGTCATTCTAACGTAACAAATATATTCTAGTTGCCGTCGATTATCTTTCCAAGTGGGGATTCAAGCAAAACGCGCTATCCTACACAACGTTGCGAGGCACTGAGTCTTTAAGTTAGTATACAAACAGGTGTATAAAGTCTAAGGTGATTCAGAGAGCAATCATTAGCGTGAGTAGGGACCAATATTTTGTTAAATGAATTTTGACTTATAAGGTTGCACTAATAGTTTGGTCGTAAAAAAGGAGGATTGTAGTACTACTTAAAGCAAATATTACAGGCGTGGAATAGTGTGTTGTCAATATACAGAAGGTCTTAAAAAATACTTAGTATAGGACGCTCTCGGAGAGCAAAAACGTGATACGGTCATGACTAATTAGAGGAATGCACTTATGGGCTTTCAAACTCCAGCTGACAACAGACGCCTCATCATGCTACCTCCATACACGTTAGTCCCTAAGGTAAAATGCGTGTCACTTACAAATTGAATTAGAACAATAAAGCATATCTGGGCTTCGCAAGCATGATAACGTCGATTTCAAAGACAGCGAGATATCCGAAGCTCAGCTTATCAATGAATAGCGTCGCTTCGTGATACAAGCTTACCGAGAACCCCCTATTTCACTACTATGGAGAAAGAAAACAGCACAGCACACGATTCCTAGATTACAAGAGAACCTCCACATCGTCAATGTTGTGATCAAGTCCCTTCTCTTCAACTCCCGATTAAAGATTTTATCTCGGAAAGCGTCAATCCGCGGTGGTCAGGGACACGTTCTCTCACACGAAAGCTGTTATCCCTTATGGCATCCTTGCCAACGATCTGCTCTCATGCACGATGTTTCTAATTCAACAGTCCCAACTGCCACCGCTCTTATCAGCATCTACCTATGGAGTGGGTCATACACCACCATTTGGTTATTCCAGGTACCTCCAGACTTTCCTCTAAGACAACCTGAATTCAGGGATCGAGTCGAGCTCTTCCGCGACTCGTGATTCACTAAACCAAGCCTTCGTGGAGCTGACACCCCATCTATCACTGTCTATTTACTTATCTAATGTGTAAGTGTTGAGATACAGCGCTCTTCTCCTTTCGATTCTCTCGATGTTTGTCTTGCGTATTGTTGTGATTTTTGCAGGATTCAATCCCAACAAATTTTAGAAGCCTCTCTCGCGCGTCCGTGTGTGTTCCCGATTCTACTCGAAGACTTACTCATCCCCCTGTGGCTGAATTTAGTTTCTGGGGAGGATCTCCATACTTTCAACATAACGATTAACACGGTTATCTTTGAGCCCATCTTTCCTAAACGGCTAGATTTACGTAGTAGATCCCCCCCCGACTTTAAACATTGAGGAACAATGTTCGTTTTCAGTATCGCGGAGCGGAATCACCCGAGTTGAGACATGTCTTGTCTTTATTGTTAGAGAGAGTGTACATCACACCCGTACCCGTTTTCTCCGCACAAAATTGGAAGAAAAATCTTCTTACAAATTCTTTAGAGTCAACATCATAAAATACAAAATATCAAAACACACAAATGTGTATTAACACAAAATGTAGGTTTCCGCTGTAAGCTAATAGACGCAAAGTAATTTTGCGACCCGATCGATTCGGTTTGTTCTAGCTCTAGGCTGTATACATTAAAAAGTAATACAGGATATAGTTTGCTGCTAAGTTCTCAACTAGACTTAAAACATGCTAGGACGTTGACATCGTAGTAAAATGACGATTGGTGCAAATTCAGTCTTTAAGTATTCTCACAATATGCCAAGTTTGAAGAGTTTTATATAGGCTAAAGCTTGTTGGCAAAATTTGCTTTTGTACGCGAAGAACAAGAAATGATTCAGCGTTCACTTTCATAAGTCATCTGACATTAAACATACGAATATCTACGTTGGTTCTCCTCTTCAACCTACAATATATATTTACTCAGCGTGGCTTATTTTCCTACCATTAGAAGACTTGTTTCACTGGATTCTGTTTAATAAATATCAGGTGCATGGAGTCTTTTCTTGCGTTATATAATTAGTTAGATGAGAAGTTTTCTCTACTAGTTCCTTTCGTGATTTTGGAACATCAGTCTGTCACATCTCCGAATAAGATATTTTGGCTATTGATACACATGCAACTGCAAGAATCAAATAAAAGTATTCGATACGCAAATTTAATCATCACTTACGGGTAGTGGAGGAGTGGCCGATGCGAAGTTCTTCATAGAAACGATAGATGCGTACGGTGTATCATTTTACAAGATTAGCAAGCAAATAGTGTAGAAGAGATAATCGCATATGTGGAATTAGAGACACATAAGTATTAAATCACGGAAAACAGTTTTGAAGTATATTCTTTCTAAAAACCACTGTGTACAGATGTGGGTTGGAATATTATTGGTAGCGGAGCACGCAAAAGTTGTGGTAAACATAAGTAGATAGGTGGTGTTTACATACAATGTTGATTATTTGCGTGGAGTTGGGTGATGGCGCGCAGGATTGTGAGTAAGTGTTGTGGGGGATTTATTAAGTTAGATACGAAATGATTGACTCTCATTAGAAACAGGGGTGAGGCGATAGGGGATGGTGGAATAATATTGTGAAACTGATTAGGAAAGTTGACTGAAAGAATTGGTGCTGAGATACAGTGGGGGTACTTTTCTGAGGTGCTGTGATCACTGATATATTATATGTATAGGCATCAGAGATATTGCATTTAGGTATTTAAATTATAAAGTTGGGAATGGTACTGGTTTTACATAGAGCAACAATATTTATCTGGAGGTTTGTGAATGTAGGTATTTGAATTTAATGTTTTTTCCGAGTGAAATTGTTGCGTATGAGTTGAAGGAGGTTACAGCAGTATGTATAATGTAGGTGTAAGATATTTTGGATGTGAGTTGTTTCTCTACTTGAGGGGGTGGCAGTAGCAACTATGGCTTAGGAGGGTTGGTTATTCAGATTCAGAAGGAATTAGTGTTATTATACAGGGGTGTAGAGTAGTGTCTGTATGGTGTATATTATCTTGTGAGTGATTCTATTTAAGGTCAGCAAGTTTTGTTGTAGTAAACTTCGGTTTTAGTTTATATATAATTGTGGTAATCAATTATTAGTTTGGAGGTGTGGCATACATTTTTTGATACAATATTACTTTTTTCTGCTTTAGATATCAGGAGTTTGATGGGCGTGTTTTATTACAGTGATAGGACACGGTGAGAGATATTATATTTTTAGAGGAGGACGTAGGGGGATTTGGTGGTGGGGGAGGGTGTTAGTGTGCACGTGGGTGGATAGGGCAGTTTCTGTTGACGAATGATGTTATTGAGTGTAACGGGTACTCTGAATGGAGTGCGGGGTGAGTTGGGGCCATTGGGGGTTTAGGGGGTTTATTAAATTTTAGTGGTTGAAAATTTTAGGTAATTGTTTAAAGATAAGAAATTTAATGGAATATTTTTGAGGGGATTGGGTGGGTGGGGGGGATGGTTTGGGTTTGTAATTTAATGATATAAGTTTTATGTTTTTTGATTATTGATAAGGAATTAGTGTATAAGATTGTGTTATTTAATGTTGAAAGATAATATGAATGAGAAATTGTTATTAGTATAGGGAATGAGTGATTGTGAATTTTGGGTTGTGTTTTAGTTTTTTGTGTTTGAATGGATTGGAAATTTGGGTTTTATGAAATTTGTGTTTATGGTGGTTTTAGGGAGTTTTAAGGTGAGGAAAATATTTTTTGTGTAAAGAGTGTAGGATTTGATAGAGAAATTGGGATTTATTGGGGATTATGAATATGTGGTGGGTGAGTGTAGTAATTTAAAGATGATAGAAGTAAAGATATTTAAATGGGTGATATTTGAGGTTATATATGGATTTATTTATTGTTTAGAATGTAGTATTTTTTATGAAGAAATTGTTTTGGGTGTGGTTGTGGTGTGGATTTTGTAGATATATTAGTAATATATAGTATATGTATTGGGTTGGTATAGATGGATATGAAGATGGTGTAAATAAGAGGGTGATTTAGAATATTTTGGTGGTATTTGGTTTGTTGTGTTTGGTTTGGGATGTGTGGGTTGGTGTGTTTTGATGGGAGTGGGGAATGTTGTTGATGATGAGGGGATAGTGAATTGTAAGATAGATATAATATATAGTGTTAGTGGAGTGGATTTTGTTGATGTGTGGGTTGGTTGGTGTTGGTGGTGAGTGTTTTGGAGTGGGTGGGTGGGTTGGGTTTGGGTGAAGGGATGGTTTGGGTTGATAGGAGGGTTGATTGGTTTGGATGGGGTAGGGGGGGTTTGAGATGGGTTGTGAGTGAGTAAGGTTGGATTTGTTGATTTGTTGAAGAATTGTTGAGGATGGATGGATTGTTGATGTTTTGTTGTGAGGTGGGGTGTTGATGTTGGTTAAGTGTGAGTTTAAGGTTATGATGGGGTTGAGATGTGGGTGAGTGTGGGTGATTTGAGGGGGGGTTGGGGTGAGGTAGGGTTGTGGTTAAATTGGGTAGGTTAGAGTGAGGTGGGTGTTGAGTGTGTGAGGTGTGAGGAAGGGTGGGGGGAAGGGGGGGGTGAGTTTGGTGATTGGGTGGGGAAGAGGGGTTGGATGGGGAATTGGGATGGGTTTGGATGTGGGGGTGGGGTGTGGAGTTTGTGGGAGGAGGGGAGGTGGATTGGAGGTTTTGTGTGGTTATGGTCTTTTCTAGTTCTTATTAGTTAGGTGTCTTGTTCTTTTTTTTGCTTAGTAGTGATGATATCTTTAGTTATTAAATGTTGTCTAAAACTCATAAAATCCAAAAATATTAGTTTTAATTAGATTTTAGATCCTTAGAATTTTGCTTATTACAGTTGTTTAATCCCATGTTTGATAAGTTGTTTTAAGTAGTTTTTATCTGGTATTCACACTGTTCATATAGATTCTCATTAAAAAGGCTTTTCTTAAACTCTGTCATAATGGTTAAGTAGTGTTTGGATTAGTGTAATCTCAAAATTGCACTACCAGTACTAACTTCCCAAGTTAGTACTGCTTTCATAAGTTAGTACTGTTAACTTTAATCTCAGTAGAATTTAGTTTAGTTTTAGCTTATTTAGATTTAGTTTTCATTTTCTAGCTTATTTCATTGCTTCTTTCTTTTAGTTTTCAAAAGTCAAATATTACACTAGACAGTACATTCTCTTGAAAGTACTTGCTGAATATTTACACAGCAGTACTATACATAAGTAAGCTCTGCTGTGTTTCTTAGCTTAATTTAGATTGAGTAATTTTTAGATTTATCTTTATCAAAATCAGTAAGACTTAGTTTTAATATAGCTTAATACATTTTAAGTCTTAATTTGCAATTTCTAGCTTATTTTCCTAGTTAAATTTAGCTGTCAAAAGTCATAAAAACCTAAAAAATCCAAAAACAGTACTTAGAATCTTTAGTGTCTTAATTTGTTAAATCAGCCTTTAAGTCTAGATTTTATAGCTTATTTAGATGGATAAAAAGTAGTTTAATAAGTTCTTAAAGTTTCAAAGTCTAATTTCTCTTAAAAAGGTTTTTAGCTTATTTTGATTTTGTGTTGCTTTGCTTATTTCCTGAGTTTGCTTATTTCATGATCAATTTCAGTAGCATAAAAGTAGTTTAAGATTTAGTTTCTTTTCATTTATAGATTAATCACATCATAAGCTCTTTAGAACTTCTTTCCTTTTTCATTTTGATCTAGTTTTGAGTTTTCTATAGCTTATTTTCTAAAACCAAGGGATAAGCCATCCTTTCTGTAACAGTTTAGAAATAAGCTCTTATTGAGCTTATTTGAGATTTTCAGCCCTAGTAGCCTTTATTAACTTTGTTCCCACTAGCTTCCTTCACAACTTTGCTCTTTTAAGTTTTTGATGATAAGCACTTTTCATTTTTAAGCCTTATTGGACTTAGTTTGCGATCGGGATAGATTCTCAGGGTAGAAAGTGTAACTTTTCAATTTTAATTGTTTTTCAGTTAGTCCCTCCGTTAGTTTGTTAGTTCCCCCGTTAGTTTCTTAGGTTTTTGCACCATTAGTCCTTAGTTAAGTTTTTAATTAAGTTTATTAATTTTAATTAGTGATTAGGTTAAAGTTTTAATTAGTTTTATTAAACTTTTATAAAAAGATAAAAATTAGGGCTTTTAGTTTTTAATAATTTTCGGCAAATTTTCTTTATTTAGTCAAATTTTAGTTTACATTCTTAGGGATTTAAAATTTGTTTACTTGCTTAATTATCATTATTTTGTTGCTTCTTAATTTCGAGTTAACAGCTATCCAAAATTCTTGTTCCATTCATATCAGGCATCCGAACTAAAACGTGTTTCAATCTCACTCAGTCATGGGGAAAGCTACCCGGGTGAACTAATTCCACGGTTTGATATACGTATATATATTAGATATATATAAAAATATTGAGAGTGAAATTTTATCAAGAAACTTGGTAATCTTCTTAATTACTCTTTAAAAAGTATTAGATTTATAAAATATTTTACGTGAATAAAACAACAACCAACTTGTCACCTAAATATTTCCAAACGGATTTAATCAATTTTCCAACAACCCGTTTAAATTTTTTTCAACAACCTTGCTGTGGTTGATCTTGGGTTTGTCAAAACAAAAGAAAAAGATGTAATAATAACATCCAATAACTAAGAAAGAAATGCTTGTGCTTGCATGGTGTCTAACATCCACACTAATTATTTTATTTAAAAAAAAACATATAGTATATTACAAAAGTTGTGAGTTGTACAAAAATTGTTAGAAAACTCATACCATAAAATGTCAAAAAACTATGTATAATTATACATAACAACAAATAGTTTTTCCGGCACAAAGTAAAATTTACAACTAATAGTGGGATTAATGGAACAAAACGCTATTAAATATTTATCTATATTCTTTTAAATGAGTGTTCATGAGGGATCGAGAGAAGATTTGTAAGAATATAATCAATCATTATTTCAAATTATTTTGATATATTTATCGAATCTAATTGACAAGTTTTTTAGTATGGACAAGAAATCGGATTCTTATTTGTTTAGTTTCAAGATTATATCAAATTATAATAAAAGATATTGTCTTGCATCTACATACTCAATCACACTAGATTGATATAAAAATAATTGCATCCGTTTGTAGATGAAAAGAATATGCATTGGATCATAACTCACACTTGTATTGATAATGTCATATTGAGTCTACTTGTCCAATAGTTGTGTTCCAAATATTAGTCTAATATGTTTAATACATGCATGAAATACATAATGAAGTAGGATTGACAAATTGGATGTTTCGTCCGAAATATTCAAGAAATTTACATTGCAATGCAATTGCTAAATGTGTCATTTCCGAAAAACCAAACACGAGCCAATTTACAACATATGTAATCTTTGCTCATACAACTTAAAGCACAACTTAAAAAAAACTCATAATCAAATAAATAACTACATTCTTAAATAAGAATGTATCTTATTTATTTTACTAGATAACATGATGTTTGGAAAAAATTATGTTTAAGGAATTTATCAACTTATCATATTATAATGATTTATAAAGGATAATATATATCATATGCATTTTATTTTCTTTATAACATAAATGGTTGTGTTATAACGAAAATACATTACATATAATTTAAAAAATATAAGTTATTAGAATTGAAAAATAACCTATGACAATATTGTCCACTGCATAATACATTAAAAATACATTTATTCAAATACCTAATTAATTATGGTATACAACTATGATTAAAAATAATAATCTTGAGAAATATCATATTTGCTTAAGAATAAAAATATGTTTCTTTTTTAAAGAATCACAAACTCTATATGAAAAAAATATTTGATAAGAATTCATTCTCAGACAATGCAATGAGCATTCTTAATAACATCTTACTTACACTATCTAAATTCTATCATCTTGATTAAGAATCATGCGAACTAAGGAATAAAGCATGTTAGTTGAGTCATGTAGGCACTCTATGAAAAAATAATACCGAAATTTTATCTTTGCTACATTTCATTATGCAAATATAAAATTCTTTTATGTCCAACATAGATGACTACTAGAGAATCTATCGCACTAGAAATTCAATTTGACCTTAAACGGATGAATTGCTTCCAAGGTGAGTGAAGTTGGGTTTGGTGTATACCCCCGTTAAAAATGGTTCGTGTTTAGCCTGAATTGAGCACCACTAGTGTTAGTCTCATACACATATCTCTATCATGTGATTAAATGGCTTCATTCTTAAATATAGCCTAAGGATATTTATACATCAATATAGTTTTGGATATCATGAGAGTGCACACTAACATCGTAGAAAATTAGGCTTCTCCTTGGTCAATCCGAGACACAATACACCTCACTATGTCTATTAAATGTTCAAGATGATTTACTTGTTCGCATGTAATGTGATTATATGTCTTAACTATGATCTTGATGCACAATGTTTAATGTTTAGATATTAAATGCATGTCCACCTATAAAGGCATTTGTCTTTTTCTAGCAATTTCATAAAATATTTCTTAGTTTATCTAAATAACACATCTCCTAAATGCTAAATGCTAACATGTCTAACACTCCTCCAAGTGGGTTTGACAACTTAAATATTTCATCTGAAATATTCAAGTATCTTTAACTTGCGATCGCAAATGTTAAAGGTCATATCCAAAAGTTCATATTCAAGCCTTTTAACAAACATATATTTAAACTGCTCTCCTAAAGCTAAAATATTACATCAACCTTCGCATGACAAAGGTCTTACGAGTTTCTACATAAGTGATTCGTAGCATCTTTAATATACACACCTTAAGACTAAGTACTTTCACTTCCGTTAGTCTTTTCCATTCCCTTAGGAATGATGAAACAAATCTCATAAACATGTCATTCTCATTATAAGTCATGTTTAATACTAAATAACATTCCGATAAATCTCGACAACTTAATCATTTCATCCAAAATGTTTAAGCATTTTTAATTCGTGAAATGCAAATTAAAATGTCACACATTGTTCATGTCGAATTCGTTTCATAAAAACCTAAATCACGCCTCTATTATTGTATAGATGGTTAATATTCTCCTACCACATTTCCGCTACCATCTTTATGACAACCGCGTACCTCATCGTGTGATTGTTCTAAGAACATTCGCAATACTCGAGAAGAGCTACATAACTTCGCGATGAAGTCACCGCGTATGGCTAACCGTCTTCCGTATGATTGTCAACTCATAGCTTCCGTCGTTACTTTCTCCTTCACCTAATCTTTTATTTCACCTATTCTTTTTATATCTGGATGAGCACGAATTGGAAAGGAAGGGAAAACACACATCTTCACATATATCCTTTAACCCACACACTCACAGAACCTCACATTGGTGATTTCTTATTCAACTACTTCTATAAATCACAAGATACACTTCTACCATACACTCAAACCTCATAACCATTATTCACTCTTGTTAGTGATCACTAGTTCTAGTACATCCCCAAATCACCAATGTGAAATGAAAAACCGAGTCATCCTTACTACTATCAACCTCGAGTCATCCACCTTGTCATCTTCACAAGAAGATTCACCATGTAACCATTCCCCTCAAGTGAATTTCGTAATGAAATGCGTCTCATCAAATCATTTCCACTTTTTAAAGTGAAGAACACAAAGAAGATATTCAATCTTCAAAGTGTTGTTGAGTCATCACAATATCGTGTCTTTCATTGGTCCATTTCCGTTTTTTTTGGCAAGTGAAATACACAAAGATAATATTCAACCTTCAAGTGTTGTTGAGTCATCACAATATCGTGTCTTTCATTGGTCCATTTCTGTTTTTTTGGCAAGTGAAATACACAAAGATGATATTCAACCTTCAAGTGTTGTTGAGTCATCACAATGTTCCACCATTTTCACATTTTCACCTTTGTTCATCAACATTAACAACCATCTACTAACATTCTCACCAATGACATCTCCTCATCACAATCATCATCATCACAATCATCCTCACCAATGACATCCTCTAACAAACCCACATCTAAACCATCAAAGGTAGCCAAAATGAGTAACACTTCCAATGAGCTCAATGTAAATTCATCTACACCAATGCCAAAACCACTCACTTATCATCATGAACCATCTCATGAAAACAATCACTCCAATCAAGAATTACCAAATCCTTACATTAAGGACACTCCCACATCACCACAAGTTGCCTCACATCCTCCATTTCCCATCTCACCCATCAATTCACATGTTACTCACACTACCAAACTCAACACACACCACCTCCATCTCCAAGTAGAGAAAGCCTAGTTGATGACATAAATCAACTACAAGACCTATCAAACCTCTTAGCCATGCATCTCTCCCAACAACAAAACAACATTCTCTCATCACCTTACTCTCCAAACCTACCAAACACCCAACAAACCTATAATCAACACCTTCCCTTTCCATTCACGCTCATCCTTCTTCGTTTATGTTTCCTCAACCAATCATCCTTATCATCAACATTTAGTTCGACCTAAAGTCTTACGATAATGTTTATCCTTAAACACCCCAAACATGAAAAGCATACATAATGCTTAACAAAGAAACCTTGAGGATTTAGGAATCTCTCAATACAACACTTAATCTTTTCAAACCCACAATCATCATATGTTAATACTTCTTATCCATATGACATCTTGAAAGGAGTCATTCTCATAATAAGACTTGTTGGTCAAGTCTTAGTCCTTAAGCATGTGTAAGTCGAATCTTATCATTGGTTCCTAAACATTTCCATGTCTTAAGCATTTATCATTTTTCTATATTTTTTTGTTGTCTTTAGTGCCACACTTTAGAGTGCATATACCTAAAACATACATGATTTGTTCCCCACTAAGTGTCTTGCATATATATCTATCATCATCATTATATATATGTGCATTTTTCTACTAACTTTGTTTTGTAGCACTTTTTCGTTACTCGATTTCTTGGTGCCCCAATCAAGGGGGAGCATACACCAAGGGGGAGCATTTGCAAATGTCCAAGCCATTACGTTTGCAACCGTTTAAGACATCTACACATTTTTTTATGTGTCTTTCATCCCTATATTTTTTGTTGCGCGAAACTAACCATTGATGTAGGTTAAGAGTTTGCAACTAATTTGATCCATGCATCCGCTTGAGTCAATGTTCAAGGAATGTCATTGTTTAAAAGGGATTGATAGAATCAAGACTTCACTTAGGATGATGCAAGCTCACCTCTTTGATTGAAGAGTTGAAGTGTAGTAAAAGTCTCGTCTTGGAGTCCACCTTTTTGTTTCGACAAAAGGGGGAGAAGAAGTGTAAACAAGTAACTTATACATTTTACTATGAGTTATAGTTTACATATTTTGTCATCATCAAAAAGGGGGAGATTGTTGGTAGAAATATTGCGATATTTAATCTATACATTCTCTTTATGTTTTGGTGATGACAAACATGCAACTTATAACACATAACGTAAAGTGCTTAAGTTACTCGTAATCACTAATCATCAATTCGTCAACATCTTTCGACGTCTCAAGTTTTCTTCAACAATAAATTTAAGTTCGCACCCGACGTAAATCACTAAAGGTATGAACAAACAAACTTTAATTTGTTGAATGATCAAAGAAATTTTTTAAACCTTACATTTATAAAATGGGACAAACATTTTTAAAAATATATACAAAACATTTTTGTATTTATAAGAAATGTTTTATTCAAAATAAACATTTTGAATTTCAAATTTTCGGACCTAAAACGGCTAGAAATGGTCCAGTAAACACCTCCCCTGAATAGGACAAAAAGGGAGCGTCTGAATAAGGGGCGGCCCCCTTAATTACATGGGCGGCCCCCTTAAAATTAAGGGGGCCGGCACCCTATTTAAGGGGGCCGGCCATAGACCCCGCTCCTCCTTTTTGTCCTATAAATACTGGACTATTCCCCAACATTTTTCTCACCTCTTTGCACAAAGTTTTCTCAGATCTAAAACCTCCTTTCAAACCCTTTCCTTTGATCACTTAACTTATTATAAGTTTGTTTAAAATGTGATCCAATCATCCATCCATTGAAGTGCAAGAGAAGAACTTTCGTTATCATTAAGATACGAAGTTATGTAGGCTAGTTAGGGCATTCGTGACATGTCTTACATTCACAATGCATAGATCGAGTCCATGTATTCCAAACTTGTATAATTGCTTGATCATGGTGATCATGGTGTGTTTTGTAGTTGGATCTTGGTGATCCTTTCTAGTAGTGTTAGATAGTTGTGACATAAGTAGTGTGGTGAGGAGAAGTTGTGAAGGTGTGGAGTTGTGAAGTTGTGAAGGTGTGAAGAAGTTGTGAAGTTGTGAAGATGTGAAGAAGTTGTGTAGTTGTGATCAAGGTGTGAAGCTAAGTTGTGTAGTGAAGTTGTGAAGTAGTCGTGAAGTTGTGAAGTCGTGAAGTTGTGTGGTGATAGATTGGTTCTAGCTAAGATTAGAACTCGACATTTAGCTTAGTGTCGGAAATTGATATAAGCAACGTTGTGTACGGTTTTCTCCGCCTTAAGGGAGCTTGTTGACTAGTGAAGAAACTCTCGAGTTGGGTACTCGGGGAGTGGAGTAGGGCGAAGAGGTGCTTCATGACCGAACCACTATAAATCATCGTGTCCGGTTTGCATTTCCTTTCACTTATCTCTTTACATTTATACTCGCATTTATCGCTTTATATTTATACTTGCAATTGTGTGATGTGTTGATTATATAGTCTTAATTATGTCTTGAATAAATGTGAATATTGTGTGTTGGGTTGTATTGTTGTAAATCGATGTATTAATATGTGTATATAACTTGTATGAACACTCATCATATTGTATCACGCTTGATCGGTAATTTGATACGAAACATTTTAAGATTTTTAATGGAAACGTATTCACCCCCCCCCCCTCTACGATTTCCACAAAAACAATAGGGGCTGTTTTGGGGTTTCAAGGGTTTTCTCATTTTATGGGTTGACCATTATTGACCAAGGTTGACTTTGTTGACCTTTTGCTAGAAACTTCCGACTCTTGTGCACTCTATCCGTTCTCGTGTTCGTGTTTGTTCGGTTTCGACCATTTTCTTGTGATTTTTACAATATCCGTACCTACACATCACAAATGACAAAACAAGCAATATACAAGCATAATTTGCA
>BQNB010006921.1:0-95557 GCA_026074375.1 Tanacetum coccineum | reverse complement strand
TTAGTCCCATCCTTGCCTTGAGCCAAGGTCTCACCTGCTTAACTCGATTAAGTCATCCAATGCGAGAACATGTGAGAATATGTATAGGTCTCACGCATAGAGAATAATCACCTTGGGTTACAATTCACCTACGTCTCACGTAGAGTGAAGAGCAAATGCAAGTGTTCGCAACCAATTGGACGGAATGACTTAAATTTTGACGGGTATTATTTTTGATAAAAACACGATCAAAAAGTGTGTACGATGAAGCATGCGCTCATCCTTCGTAGCACAAGTTAAAAACTATTTTTTAACTTAAGTCTAATACTTGTTTTATATCTTTTATGTGTGTCAAGTTGTTCATTTTCATGACTGATATATATTAGCTAGGTGGAATAAATATTAGTTTGAACAATACATAAATTAAATAACAATCATAACATTTATTTAGTGTTATTTATATAAAAACAAGTGTTTTGTTTCAAATCATATTTAAACTTTAAACTAAATCAAAGTTTTAGTTTCTAAAATTTGTTTGTGTTTTATTTTTAGTTTTATGAAAAACATTTGCAAGTTATATACATTCCAAACATATATAAAAGCAAACAAACAAAACACAACCATAAGTATGAAAAGCCTCAACCGATGAAAAACCTATGCTTCGTCTCGTGAGCCATCACAAGAACTAAAAAGTCAACTAAGGGTTAACCACACGACCACAAGAAGGGCTCCCACTTCTCCAAGAACCATCATGAACAAGTGAAACCCTTAATGAACATGATGCCCAAAACTGCCATAAAAGTTCAGCTGACTTGACGGGCCTGGAACTCCTAGAAGGAGTCTTCCCCGGTCTAAGCTCCAGTTGAATAATTTGTAGCCCCATGAGTTTTACACTTGCTCCCAAAAGTTTAGCCTTTAACTCCTTATAGAACTCCAGGAAATCCATTTTTACTGGAGGTTACTCTAGCAACTCCGAATTTGACTTTATGCCTTTAACTTTTGCGCCATTCGAATCCAAACATCAGTTACAATAATTTTATGATTAAATACATTTATCCTATCATCTAACTACTGTAAAGTGCCCAAACAATGGCTACACCAAAAATTAAAACCATACAAAAAGAAGCCGAAACAATGGCAAAACCCAAAACTGAAATTAAATGCAATATCAAGCGAATCAAGTCACAAGTGGTCAAGGTTTTCATCGGCTTTGCATACACAACATAATAATACCATAATATCATGTATTAACAAGGTGTTGGCTAAGTCCATGGCCAAACATGCATGTATTTGCCATGGAAACAAAATGATTAACAAGAAATAAATTGTTTAGCCAACGAATCGAAGAAATAAATTAACTAGATTAAAACCCGATTGGTAAATGTTAACAACGGCTTATGGATCATTTTAGTATTATATTAATGGACCTTACACTACCATATTAATTCAGAAATTAATGCCCAATGGCTGATTTAAAACCGATTCAAGAATCGTTCCAAAACGCGCGATTTAGGCTCTTTTACACGTACCCAATAACAAAACCAATTAAAGTATGCATAACAAATGGCTATGGGTCAATTCGGGTCGGGTCAACTCGGGTTCGGGTCAATTCGGGTCGGGTCAACCCGAATTTGAGTAAAATGACAAAAAATACTTTTTTTTACTCTTTTATATAGAAAATCTATAATTTTATATTAAAAAATATTTATTCGGGTCAATCGGGTTGACCCGAACCCGAGTTAGCCAAAACATTTCAACCCGATACCCGACCCTATTTAGAACTCGGGTTAGTCGAGTTGACCCGAATAAGATTTTTGACCCGAGTGACCCGACCCGAATAGGGTCGGGTTCAGGTCGGGTCGGCTTTTTTGACACCCCTACTTACCACCATTAAAAACATCCAATTTATACAAACGCATCCCACAAAATACCACACACACTCACAAATCAAATATTCAATCATAAAAGATGTCCACTTTATATAAATGCCGAGAGGTGAGCTGGGTCATATTCCGTTCATTTTTTTGCTTGCTCACGCGTCACCCTCTGTCCCACGATGGTCCTCACAAGTAGGGGTGTAAAAAAAACTTGACCCGAACCTGACTAAGCTTATTCGGGTCAAAAAATTTATTGGGGTCAACGCGGGTAACCCGATTACTAGATAGGGTTAGATATCGGGTGCGGAATTTTTGGCTAACTCGGTTTCGGGTCAACCCGATTGACCCGAATAATTTATTTTTTTTTCTAAAAATAAATTTTGTAAATTTTCTATTTAAAATAGCGCAAAAAAATGAATTTTTTTTACATTTTACTCATATTCGGGTTGTCCCGTACCCGAATTGACCCGAATCGAGTTTGTACTCTGAACCGAATGTTCGAGTTTTCGACTAGGAAACTCCGAGTAAAAGAAATTCAATTAGGGTCGGGTTCGGGTTTTGGCACTTTTTATTTCTCCATTTTCCTAAGCCCTATGACAGCTGTTACGACTTGTGTCATACCAGATTTTTTTCATTTTATTTTATAGTTTATTTTTATTTATTTTGTTTTGATATTTTTGTTTTTATACCCTGAATCTGTTAAGCTAACCTTATTTATTCATGAAATTTTTTGCATTGACCCGATTTTGACCCGACCTGAATTGATCCTAATTCAACCAACCCGACCCGACTAACGCCCCCACTCGCAAGTGAGGATGGTCCTCACGAGCAGTGGCAAGGACAAAGAGGAGGCTGGGTGGGCATGTGTCCCTCTACGCAAAAAATTGTAGTGTAAAATTTCTAAAATATCCAGTTATTTTTTAATTTACCCCTAACCAACCAATTCGTAGTGTAGTTTTTAAAAATTATTATGGCTCCGCCCAAATCATTATATCCAGCCTAAAGTCAAAGTGGCAAACCTCTTTCCCACCTCAACACCCGGAAGTCCACAATACAATCTTAGAAAAATATTTACCAAGATAAATCATAGGGTCATATGCGATTGCCTAAATATAACATGAACGTAAGGTAAACAAGTGATTAATTAAGATTAAGATAGTGAATTAAAGTTGAACCTTTTGAAAAAGGAAAGGAAGGTCCATACCTATATATTAATGGAAACAATTATTGTACACAAAAAAGACAGAACTGGTCCAAAACCTTATTAATACAGTCTAGCACATCCGATAAATTTGTCTATTTGGTTGTTGGCTTGGCTACAATGTTGTGTTCCATCGCAACGACTCGTTCATGCTTACACTCGAAATGTACATTAAACGTTTTGCTAACGTGTTTCCTTAAACACATGTTAATATGTACAAAAAATAGTTTGACACTACGAAAGTAAAAATTATGTCTAACTATAATAGGTTACCAGTTCAATTAACATGTTTAAATGTATTTTATACTTTTATTAATAAAAACGTTTGTGCTTTGTTTATTAAACATTGGCGTGTGTTCGGTGTTAATAAAACGTTAGGTTAGGTGTAATAAGGATGGTTTGACGCGTTGTCCCCACTTAAGACGCGTCTTTGTTAAAACACCAAGCCAGCACCAACGCGTTGTCTTTTGGTTTTGTTGAGAACTTGGTCGGTCAGACGATCGAGTTGTGTGTAGAAAGAGAAATTATATTTTTTGTGTGTATGAGTATTATGTTGGGTATATATTTATGTATAAAGTGGAGTATGTTTGTGTTATAAAGTTCATTGCATTATTACACTATGTTATGTGTGATGTTGTTGATAGAGTAAAAAACTGATATGACGTTCGGTTGACAATGATCACGGTTATCACTGCACGCAGTCTTACTAGTATGCATGATGTATACTGACCGTTCTATTCACATATTTATAGATAGAATTTTTAAACGGAATGAGATCCTTTAAAATTTATATGAACTTTATTAGTAAAGATTTTTCACAAACATAACAATGATGCCTATTGAGTGATCAGTTTTCTTTATTTTTGTGAAAAAACCTTATGTTGTAACTCAAACAACGAGAATTTACTGTGAACAGATATGAAACTTGAACCAATTCTATAAATTTCAGGCAACTTTTGTTAGCCCATATTATTATGATTGTACCATTATTGGGCTTTAGCCCGTTTCTAGAATAGTCTTGTAACCAATATATATTGTACGTTGATTATTATGCAATACACAACAGTATCAGGCCATACAAACCCTAAATAGATCCTCTTCCCCACCGAAACCCTAAAACAGCCTCCCCACCCATTCATCTTTCAATTTTCGTTTTTCTTTAGCGTGCAGAGAATCACGCACCCATATTTGTTTTAAGGCGTGCAAAGAATCACGCATTTATATCAGTTTTCAAGCGTGCAAAGAATCACGCAGGTGGTTGTGCTAGGTCACAATCCTCTTTTTTTGTTATCAGTACTTGTGTTAATCTCAACGTGCCCTTCATCCTATCACTATGACCGGTTCCGTTGTGAACGATGCTGCTCCATCTCTTTCGGATAAACTCGCTCTTGTTACGCATCACCACCTCCTCACGAGGGTCCCTTTGAAGCTAGATCTTGATGATTGGAACTATGGAGCATGGGAATATTTCTTCCTCCAATTATGCGGCAGTTATGAGGTCACCAAGTTTCTCATGGATGATCGCAACAGTACCTCCACTAGTGATCCTACCCCTTTGACACCGGAAGAATTGAAGGTTGATAATATCATTCTTTCTTGGATCTTCTACACCTTGTCCGATGCCCTTCAGAAACGACTCGTGGTTGCACGCCCAAAGTCAGCGAAAGAGGCGTGGGGTTTTCTCAGTCAGCTTGTCAAAGAAAACAAACGGTCTCGAACTTCGGCCCTGAAGACGGAACTTCGTTCCATTACCCTTGGTGTCTTTAGCTCGAGCATATTTTCAGAAGGTCGATCTCTCATGACATCCTTGCTAGTCTCGGACTCCCCTGTGCTTGGTAGACAATGTTGTTCATTATGTTGTGCCGGTCTCCCACCGAAGTTACGGGACAGAATTGCGGGTGTATGCACTACCAAAACCACTACTTCTCGGATCTCAAGTCGATCTCGTTCTTATTGTCACGAACTGAGATGGCCTTGAGACTATGGCTCTCTTCCCTTTGCGTTTCCTCCAAATCAATGTTCTTATGACGGGACCAGGTAACACTCGTCGACCCTCTACTACCGCACCTAATAAACCTTGGAAACCATGCTATAACTTTGCAAAAGGTACATGTCGTTTTGGTGATGCGTGTCGCTTCCTTCATGATGCGAATACTAGAGCAGGTACTCATTCAAATGAATCTAATAGGGCACGTGGGGTCAACAATGATACAAACAGCCTTTTAAAATCTTTACTTCGCAAATTAGATGCTGTGTCCCTTACTTCCCCCACTAGTAATACTTTGCCTAGTCCAAGTCCACCAACAGTGGCTTTTCACACGGGCCCAGCTATGATCCCTCCTGGATTCGCAGCCTCCCAGCCATCTTTTGGCCCGTCTGGTTTCCCGGCCCAACCCTCTGGCCCACCTTACCCACCTGCTCATGTTACGCACCCCAATGGTACACAACAGCCGAATGGTGCAAATGGTTCTCTTATTGGGCCAACTTCTCTTCCGGGTCAAGCTACTATTTTACCGCATGCCTTTAATGCGGAGACACTACAGGATCCTACCAATAGTGCATGGAATATGGATTCAGGTGCGAGTACTCACCTTAACTCTTCTATTAATAGTCTTAGTGAAATTTTTAATAATTGCATGTATTCTTCTGTCTCTGTTGGTGACGGACATACCATTCCCGTCACCAATGTCGGCCATAGCCTTTTGCCAACTAATTATGGATCACTTCGTCTAAACAATGTTCTCATCACACCTCATATTGTTAAAAACTTAATTTATGTGCGTCAGTTTGTTCGTGATAATAACTGTACTATTGAATTTGACGCTTTTGGTTTTTCTGTTAAGGACTTCATCACTCGGCAGGTGCTTCTCCGATGTGATAGCACGGGGGATCTCTACCCGGTCACATCTCCTTCTTCTCTTCCGCGTGCGTTACTTGTCAGTCAACATACGTGGCATCAACGTCTTGGACATCCAGGAAGTGAAGTGCTACGGCGTCTTGTTTCGTCTAATTCCATTTCGTGTAATAAAGAGAAGTCTCCCGTTCTTTGTCATGCTTGTCAGCTTGGCAAACATGTGAGACTTCCATTTGCTAGTTCAGATACTGTGGTTAATTCTTGTTTTGATATTATTCATTCGGATGTGTGGACTTCACCCATTCCGAGTTTGTCGGGTTATAAATATTATGTCTTGTTTTTGGACCATTACTCTCAGTTTGTTTGGGTTTATCCGTTACTTCATAAGTCTGATGTGCTTACCAAATTTGTGTTGTTTCGTACTTACGTAAAAACTCAATTTCAGTGTGAAATTAAGTCCTTTCAGTGTGATCATGGAGGCGAATTTGACAACGGTGCGTTTCATAAACTTTTTAATGACAATGGAATTCAATTTCGTTTTTCATGTGTTAAAACATCACAACAAAATGGAAAATCCGAGCGTATGATCCGTACACTCAACAATACCATACGCACTTTACTCATTAATGCCAACTTACCCCCCACTTTTTGGGTAGAAGCTCTCAACATGGCGACTTATCTTCATAATATTCTACCTTCTACATCAATTGACCACGACATCCCATACGCCCGCCTTTACGGTCGTAACCCCAACTATACCCTTTTACGCACTTTTGGTTGCTTGTGTTACCCTCACCTTTTTCCCAACCATAAACTTGAACCTCGTGCCACCCCCGCTATTTTTCTAGGATATGCTCCAAATCACCGGGGCTATCGATGCCTTGACCTTCACACTAACAAAATTCTCATTTCTCGTCATGTCACGTTTGATGAGACGGTTTTTCCTTATGGCACCATCACACCTACCAATACTCCTCGATATACATTCCTTGATGACACCCCTGATTTTGTTCCTACACCTATACCGCATGTCATCCCTACACAAATCTCCCCTACCGACACTACTATCCCAATCGACACACCCACTTATTTACCACACGATGCCTTAGCCCAACACCTCACCCCACCTCCCTCCCCTACTTCGGCCCAAGCCCGCGATACTAGTCCTTCTTCTGCCAGCACTTCTGCCCAAACCGAACACACTAACACCCCCGTCCCTTTATCCCCAGTTAACGCAAATCACCAAACCCATACCCCACCACCTACCGTACAACAACCAAAACACAAATCCTGGTCGGTTCTTCCCATGGTCCACGTTTCCAAAGTCGGTACAATCGTCCTCCTGCTCGTCGCACTCTTACATGTGTCGTCTGTTTCTCCTTTCCTAAGTCATATCGGTTGAGCGTTTCGTGATCCTCTTGGCTATTGATATGCGTGATGTAGATCTGCACTTATTAAAAAAGACGCTTGGACTCTGGTTCCTCGACCACCGGTTACACAACATTGTATCGGATCTATGTGGCTTTTTCGTCATAAGTACTTGGCTGATGGTACCCTTAGTCGCTACAAGGCTCGCCTTGTGGCGAATGGTAGTACGCAGATGGAGGGGGTTGATGTTGATGAGACTTTTAGTCCGGTTGTTAAACCGGGGACTATTCGCACTGTTCTTAGCTTGGCTACTTTCTCGACATGGCTCTGATCTATCAGCTTGATGTCACGAATGCCTTTTAACTGTAGGATTTTTTGAGACTGTTTACATGCATCAGCCTCCCGGTTTTCGGGATCCTGCACATCCGGACTATGTGTGCCTACTTCAGCGATCTCTCTATGGGCTCAAGCAGGCACCTCGAGCTTGGTTTCAGCGTTTTGCCTCATATATTACACGTGTGGGTTTTCTACATAGTCGTTGTGACGCATCATTATTTATATATAGACAGGGGATGGATACTGCTTACTTATTATTATATGTGGATGATATTGTTCTTACAGCTTCTTCTCAGGATTTGCTACAGCGGATTATTCGCTCCTTACACACAGAGTTTGCTATGACTGATTTGGGTTCTCTTAATTATTTCTTGGGTATTTCCGTTACACGAGATTCTTCAGGGATGTTTTTATCACAGGCGAAGTATGCTCTTGAGGTACTTGAGCGTGCTGGTATGGTGCATTGTAATCCCAGTCGGACTCCTGTGGACACTGAGTCTAAACTGGGTATCACTGGTGATGTTGTTTCTGATCCGACTTTATATCGGAGTCTTGCAGGTTCCCTACAGTATCTTACCTTTACTCGACCTGATATTTCATATGCTGTACAGCAGGTTTGTCTTCATATGCATGATCCTCGGGAGCCTCATTTCTCTGCTCTCAAACGGATTTTGCGTTATGTTCGTGGTACCTTAGACTACGGTTTACAGTTGTTTTCCTCTTCTCCTACAGACTTGGTTGCTTATTCGGATGCTGATTGGGCCGGATGTCCGACTACTCGGCGTTCGACCTCTGGTTATTGTGTTTTTCTTGGGAACAATCTTCTATCATGGTCCTCTAAGCGTCAGCCAACTCTTTCTCGTTCCAGTGCTGAGGCTGAATATCGTGGGGTTGCTAATGCTGTTGCTGAGACTTGCTGGCTACGTAATCTGTTACGCGAGCTACATACTCCTTTGTCTTCCGCCACGCTAGTGTATTGTGACAACGTTAGTGCTGTTTATCTGTCCTGCAATCCGGTTCAACACCAACGTACGAAGCATATTGAGATTGATATTCACTTTGTTCGTGACTTGGTTACTTCTGGTCAGGTTCGGGTTCTCCATGTACCATCTCGATATCAGTTTGCGGACATCTTCACCAAAGGCTTACCATCCTCTCTCTTTGAGGAATTTAGATCCAGTTTGAGCGTTCGACGATCTCTCGCTCCAACTGCGGGGGAGTGTTAGCCCATATTATTATGATTGTACCATTATTGGGCTTTAGCCCGTTTCTAGAATAGTCTTGTAACCAATATATATTGTACGTTGATTATTATGCAATACACAACAGTTTTACCCTACTCACAACTTTAGGGTTAAGGTACTAAAGTGAAATAAATAAAAAGGTGACATGGTTTCTCACATATTGAGTAGGCCACGTGAAAGAAGTCATATATTTTGCAGCTCCCTTAAATTCTTCCACCCACCCAATCGCTATCTCATTATATTTTTACTCTAATTGGTTTTAATGGTCACGGTTGACAATTTCGTTAGTACCTTTTGATATAGTACTCTCACATAGGGGTGAGCATATGTCCAAGACCGGACCGGACCGGCCAAGACCGGATCGGACCGAGGACCGAAATGGTCCATAATGCCGAACCGCGAACCGGACCGGACCGAAATGGTACGGTCCGGTCCGGTCATACACAGCATTATCATCGGGTTTTTGGTCGGACCGGACCGGACCGGACCGAGGACCGAATTGGTCCAAAATACCAGACCGCGGACCGGACCAAAATACCTTCGGTCCGGTCGACGGTCCGGTATGCTCACCCCTACTCTCACAAACATGTTATCAACTAGGATAAGGATCATCTAAAGTTCATTCTGAACTGTTAGGAGGTAAAGTTCCCTCACATTAGATTAAAAAACAGGGTCCCGCAGGAGGCCCCGGTATTATTTATGTGAGGGAACTTTACCTCTAAAGTTCAAATGAACTTTAGAGGAACTTTAGAGGATCTTTTTCCTATCAACTATATCAAGAGCAGTCTAGAGAGCTAGATGCAATGATGCGGCTGTAAACGAATTCAATGTTCAGTGAACATTTCATGAACCGTTCGATAAAACGTTCGTTTATTATTAAATGAACGAACGCGAACAACATGTTACGTTCTGTAGGAACCCGATTAATACTTCACTTCATAAAATCACAACACGAATCAAGAAACTAGAAAGAAGAAAAGAGATTTAGAGAGTAAGAGAAGAGAGAGAGATGAGAGAAAAAAGATATATTGAAAATGAAAACTAGATATTTTCTAAAAAGAAAATATACTTATATTTTGAGATTTTTTCTGATAAGAAAATATCTAAATATTCTATATATCCCCTTCACATTTAATGGATGCGCGGGGATATTTAACTAGGACCCGGGCTCAGTTTTTGTTTTGGGCTTAAACCCGAACATATACAATATCTAGATTATATATCGATGCCTCGATTCCCGATTTTATCCCTAATACAACATTAACTAATTAAAGACCGAAAGCTCATCGTAGACGTGACGAAGCTTCTGTTAGACTCAATAAATTGAGGGGCTATAACAATCTATCCCGGAAGTAGGTCTTGGAACACAAGGATCGAGCTTCACTTTATTGACTTCTAATAAAAATTGAGGCTAGCAATCTCCCCCGAAGTGAGTTCATTGATGACACTCCTTCATGAGATCAGTGAGATTGCTTTTGTCGTTTAAGCTCGAGTGTTCTTGGTCTTTCTCTTTGTTATTTGTTGTAGGCTTGTTCCTTCATGCTTTGCGATCTTGACTTTGAGCCTTTGTCATTGTCTTTATCGTCTTTGCCATCTTGCGATCTTTTGTTTTTGACCAACATGCTCATACTTTTGCATTATCTTGAAAGCTTCAAATCAGAGGTTAGCGGAATGGTCTTTGTCTTTAAATCGTGGCTTTCTAGATAGGTTTGTCTTTGTAATTGACAGCATTTGAATGGTTGAGGTTGCCGTTTCCACCGTTTACCTGCAGTTTAGGTTAGTGATCAATCGAGATAAATTGATTTGAAATTTTTTGAATCGACGTGTCACTCGTTAAAGAGTTTTTGTAACACATCGAGAGTGTCATGTTTTTATCAAAATTCATCAACCGTCAATTCATTTACTGGACCAAATCGATATCCAGTTTTCACAAGTTTGATTCATATAGAATCTCGCAAGTCACCTACCAAGAGCTTGTTTGATGTTGACTCAAGCAGGATTTCCATCTTCATTGTGAATACATTAGTATCACTCGGATGTTCTGGCAAATATATCAATGATAGTGCGTAGGACTTTTGATAACAAGCTTGGGAACCCTTGATGATGTTCACAAGTGTTTGAAATTGGAATGTGTCATAACAAGATTTGATTGATCTTTGGCTCTAGACTCGATTAGTGCATTTTAGTTTTAGTACTCGGAGGCTGGAGCAGACTGCCACCTATTCAATATCAACTATCTCGGAGTGAGATGTCAATGATAACTTGTGTATCTCGTGAAATAGTGTTGTTGTTGATGTGTTTGTGTTGTGTTTTTGTTTTATTTTTGTTTTGTGTGATGGTTTGATTTGTGATTGTGTGTGATGAGTGTGTTTTGAGTGTGTGTTTTTTTGTGTGTTGTGTGCTGTTGATGATTTGTTTTTTTTGTGTGATTGATGTGTTGATTTGTTTGTTTCTGTTGTTTTGTTTTGTTTTGTGATGTTGTTTTGTTTTGTTGTGATGTTGTTTTTTTGAATTGTTGATGTTTTGACTTTGTTGTTTGTGAGTTGAGATTTTTGTTTTGAGTGTGGTTTTGTGGGTTGTTTTGCTTGATTGGTGGTTGTGTGAATGTGTGATTGAGTTTTGTGTGATTGGATTTTTTTGTTGATGTGATTGTTTGTTTGTGTTGTTGGATGTGATTCTGTGTGTTTGAGGGATGATTTGTTGTTGTTTTTTGAGTTTGTGTGTTGTTGTGTTGTTGATGTGTGTTTTTTGTGCTTGATGATGTTGTGTTTGATTTTGAGATTTATTGTCTGGTGTATGTGTTGTTTGATGTTGTGTTGATGTTGTTGTTTTGTGTGGTTGTTGTGTGATGGGCTTTTGTGTGCGTTTTGCTGTTGAGTGTTGTTTGGTAGTTGTTTTTGTTTTTTTAGGATTTTGAATTTATTGTGTTTTGTGTTGAGAATGAGTTGTTTTGTGATTTGTTTGCTGTTGTCTGTTGATTTGTGTTTGTGTTTGATGTTCTGTTTTTGTTTTTGAGATGTTGTTTTTTTTTTGTTGATTGTTTTGTTTGTTTGTGTTTTTGTTGATTTGGTTTGTGATGTTTTTGTGTTTGGAAGTGTTTTTGGGTTTGTTTGTTGTGGATGTGTGTTGTGTCTGATGTGTTTTTTGTTCTATTGATGTTTGTGATTGTGTTTTTGTGTGTTTTTGTTGTTGTTGTTTGTGTTTGATTGTTTTTTTGATTTGTGTTGATGACTGTGTTTTGTTGTGTGTTGTGTTGATGTGTGTAGATGATTTGTTGTTTGTTTTGGTGTGATGAATGTTGTTGTTTTGTTTGTGCTGTTGATGTTGATTGATGATTTAGTTGATGAATTTGAGATGTGAATTTTGATTTGAATTGTGTGTCTTGATGTTTTTTGATGTTGTTGGGTTGTTGTGTGATGATTGTTGTGTTGTTTGTTTTTGTGAGGGGTGATTGTTCTGTTTGGTGTTATTTTGTGTGTGTGTTGTTTTGAGTGTTGGATTGACTTGTTGAGGATGTTTTGATTTCTTGATGCTTTGTGTGTGTTGGGTGATGATGTGAATTTGATGATTGATTGGTGCTTTTGATTGTGATTGTGTTTTTGTGATTGTTTTTGGTTTTTGTTTTTCTGGTGATTTGACTTTGTTGTTGATGGTGTTGTTGTGTTGTTGTGTTAGATGATTTGAGTCTAGTTTCTGTTTGAGAGAAAAACCGATGGATTGAGAGGGTTGTGCATTGCATCACTGGGTCCATGATGTGTCATTTTCAATACATCAATCATCTTGTGATTCGATAGATTATGTATTGCCCGGTTTCTGCTTAAGATTTGTGGTGGCTTCTTTCTCTTAGACCCTTTATCCATTACATTCTTTTTAAATCTTCAACCGCCTTCAATGATTACCAAGACGTCTTTTTTACTAACACTAGTTGTGATTGTTCCAGTGTTAGCGTAATCTTAGTCTCGGCAGTATTCCTCATATTACATTCATCTCCAATCATACTAAGGACTGCTATTTCTAACTTGGATTATCCTTGGGTTGATCCTCGGTTCTGGTTGGTCATAGATTGATTCCTAACCTATCCACTTATGACTTCGAATCGTGTGAAATTATAGCTGTTGTTGGGTATTAGATGAACCATAAAACCTTTTTTCAGCACTTTGAGTTTTGAATAGAATCTTATTTTAATTTACATTTTCTCCCCTTTTTTTAAATAATAAACACTTAGTGTTGAAATACCTCGTGATTAAAATATGTCTTGAAAATTAAGTGGGAGATAATATGGGCCTGCATGTATGGTTTGGAACATTGGATAATGTTTGAATACATAAGAATTGTCGATGTTGATGTATCAAGAAACATTAAAAACTTTGCTTTTCGGAAAAACTCCCTCAAAACTTTGCTTTTCCATAACCACTTTAGCTTTATATAATCATCTTGCCATAATGGTTTGTCGACTAGTTCCCAGATTTCAGTCTGTCGAACTGATGAATGTTCATCCTGCATGGCTTCGATCCATACAGAATCAGCCATTGCCTAATTAATGTTTTCGGTTCAACAATACTCACCGTGAGCGCGAACATAAACATTTCAGGATCTGTGGCAAGCTGTCGTCTTGTTTGAACCTGGCATGGTTGGATTTCCACGAAACTTGTTCTAATGGATGATATCTGGTCATCGGAAATCTGTCTGTGTGGTTGAAATGAATGCTCATCGGTATTATCAATGTTGCGTGAGGAAGAACTCACCAATTGTCTTGTATCCGTGTACAAAAAGGATGATAAATTCAGCTTTCTTGAAATGAAGCATTCGGTGTTGATTCATTATGGTTTTCCTCAGTTGACGTGTGTTGGATTGTAATTTTCTTCAAGTAAAGGACTGAAGAGAAATTTAACCTTGGTTGTGACGAATCTGTCTTTTTGCTTGAAGGAACAAAAAAACATTTTATCTTGGGGGGCACGGGGTCAGAGTTGTCATAGTCTGACGCCTTTTTGTCCTTGAGGAACGTGGCCTAAAGTGGACATTTTCAACAGACATCTTTGTCGGTTATGGTGCAGAGGTCTAAACTGTTAGCGATCAGACATTCATTGGACATTCGACGAACCTGAGGCTTGAACTGCTGTGTTCAAAAGGTCATTTCTTTGTGCATCCAGAGTCACAATGAATTGGATGAGTTGTACAATCTCAAGAGTAGTTAGAGGACAATGGATCATTGGACAAATTGGACTCCTAAGAAATCTTGTTATCTTCAAGAATTAGTTATCTAGAGACAATGTCTATAGTGGGACTAATACTTGTATGATTCATATCTTTCCTAATCTTAGGCTTCCATATCTTTTTGGTCCTAAGAGGCTTTTTTGTGCCTTGTTATAATGATGGACATCTCTTAGTATATCCACCATTTCCTTTCCTGAGTTGTATTCTCATACAATTCTTATAGTAAACTCTTGGATTTTGAATTGTGGCTATCTGATGCATGTTTTTCTTATGGGGTGTTGCATCAGATTGTTCGCTTTTCTACTTGGGGTTCTAGCACTAATGGCACTACTTGAGGCTTCTTAGTTCTAGAACTTCACGTCTTTCTGTATCGAGATACACAAGCCTCATGATTAGAATTAAACACACATGTTCCACATCAGCACAAACAGCATTCACATTCGAGGTTTGGAGTTTGATCTGTAATTACAGCAGTTACAGGACTTTGTTTCTTAGAAATTACTAAAAATCTTATGATGGTCTTTTATTCCTTCTTTTTGTTAACTTCACTATGACTATTGTTTGGCACGGACCTTATCTTTAAACTTGATAGCACTTAGCTGTGGTTGTCTAACACTAGTAGTGTGAATTACTCCTTAAGATTTAGACATGTGAGGATTGTATTCCCTAAGAGAGCATGAGGCAATGTGGTGTTCTATTTTGTGTTGTAGTCGAGCAATTTATAACATTCTGGTTTAAGCACATTTGTGTTTGAACAGCTTGGTTTCCTTTATTCCGAGGCAAATTTCAGTTGACGTGATGTTTAAAACAAAACCATCCGACGCATTAGTTTTATTAACCGACTTATTGTTTGAAAACTTCTCATTTCAGGAGAATTTGAAAAAGGAGTCGGTTTTCCTAAAACTGATGGTTTTGGAATCCGTTGGCATTTGGGTTGTCGAACAATACAGATGGTTTATTCAAATGAGTTTCCACAGATTTCATTTTGTTACCAGAATGAGTTTCTTTTAAATCATTTATCACCAATGTTCTTGTCTTGCATTTGAGCTTTCAAATCTTGTATTTCATGATATTGTTCACGTTCTTTTCGAAATACATTTGAAGCATTTTCTTTGCAAACTGGGTTGTTTTTCATCTGTTCTTTACAATGTTGTAAATAAAGTTCAAGAGAAATCGAGTGTTTTTCAAGTTTAGAAAAAAAAATTAACAAATTATTATGAACTTCTTTGTTAACAGATTCAGTTCGTTTTGAAAGCTTTAGTGCAAGACATTCACATTCTTTGACTTTATGAAGATACAAGTATTGTAATTCAGTATTAGCATTTAAATGAGGCATAGAATGCAAATATGAACATGTAACATCTTTAGACACACACTCTTCGAGAAGTAGATCATATATGTTTGAAAAATCAGCCTTTTCAGATTCAAGTTCGTCAACCTCTTTTTCAAGGGATTTAACGTACTCCAAATCGTCATGCATTTCCTTTTTTAGTTCATGAACAAAACAATGACTGTCCAGTATAGTTTTGTTTGAAAGAGGCATTAATAAGGTTTTGATCAAAACTTCCATACTCTTAGCAGTTGGGTTAGGAAATGCACTATTAGTATGATTAGACCAAGCTTGTTCACAAATTGTTCTAAAATGATTGAAGTTGTTTGTCATTTCGTTATAAACTTGTCTACTTTTACTAATGGATTTAGAAACGGGTAGAAAGGACACGTTTTTAGCAATGTTTGGTTTTGTTCTGTTAAACGTTTTTCTCCACATTGTCTTCCTAACTTCTTTAGCGCGTTCCAACTGATCAAGATAGGTTTTGGATGGTGGTTTGAAAGTTTCATAAAGACTGTTTTGATATGTGTAATCATATGGTTTCACTTTGTCTTTATCCAATTTTGATCTACTCTCCTTTTCAAGAGTCACTGTCTCTTCCCCATTGGGGCAAAATCTGTTTGCAGGATCAGAAGTATCATATGGGATCTCATACAAACGAGGCTTTTCAGATTGAGCTATCTTGAGGTACTTTGGATTAGCAAAGGTTGATCTACCATTATACGTTGCGCATTTGGGTGCTAACATGTGAATGGTCTGAATTGACTGATTGCGTTTATAAAGAATTTCATTTAAAAACTTTATTTGTTTGTCCATTTCAATCATCGTGTCAATGTCTTTTCCTTCCTTAACCTTTAAATCCGAAATAACCTTACTTTTCTCTTTGAGTTGACCTTCAAATTGTGACCTAGTTAACAGACTCTTTTTGACTAGCTCATCGTGTTTCTGATTGACAACTGAAATTTCATAGGTTTTAGTTTTTAAACCCTCTTGTATGTCAATGTCTTTACGAGCTAATAGTCCTAGAGTTTCATTTAACTTTGTTTGAAGTATTTTATAATCACTCGTTCGGTCATTAAGGGCCGTGTACTTCTCAAGCTCAGTCTGTTTGGTCTGAAGTGCAATCAGACAACTATCCCGACTGCTAGTAGCCTCCCCTAGAGCCCTACTAGTCTCATCAAGGTTAGTTTTGCACTTTTCCAATTCTTGAGTCAATGATGCGTTTGCTTTCTTTAATTGCTTTAAAATCGTTTTGTTTTCCTCAGTATCAAGAGTTAAATTTGCAATTAAATTAGCAAGCGCAGCACGCTCATCAGCACATTCTGCAGCATGTTTCTCAGAATGTTGTCTTTCATTGGCAAACACATTCTTTTCATCATTGTTTTGTACCTGTTCCAATGGCGTATCAGTAGAACTTGATTCTGCAGGTAAGACTTCCTGAATCTTTGCCATGAAACCGTAATGTGCTTCCAATTCCTGTTTATCAATCTCTTCATCTGATACAATCCCACTGCTTGTTTCATCTCCTGAACTTGTAACCGATGATTGAACCTCTTGAACCTTGCACTGTTGAATCTGCAACTGTCTTTCACTTAACTTTTTCAACGTCATCTTAAGCTCTTGCTCATGACTTGCTCTTTCTATTATACATTGCTCAATGGAGTTCATGTTCTGGATGATTGTTTCCTTGAATGTTTGAGCTGTCATTTTAGTGTAATCTCTGAAGTTTTCTCTTACTTCTCGATCTGATGAAAAAGATCTTGAATAAATATCGAGAGGCTTTAACAAGTCAGAGTTAATGAACCTTTTAAACTGTGCTTTGATCACACTTAGAGCGGATTTGGAATCCATCTCGTGAAGTGTTTCTGCATTGAGTTGTGTTTCTAAGTTATTCATGTGTTGAGATAACTGAAACTTGAAGGTTCTAACACCAAACAGTCACCAAAGAGTCGTGCAAAAGCTTGTTGATACCATATACTCTGACTGTCGAGAAGTTGAGTGGTTGATTTAAGTGCATTTAATTTATTCAAGGAGTTTTCTTTGAAGATCTTTGCTTGCATCTGCAGTTTCTGTATCTCTGGTTCCTCTAAAACTGAACCTCGAAAGATGAAGTAATACTTTGTTTCCATTTTAACCGTGATTATTGTAAGTGTGGGAAGATTGGTTGTTGATCCTTAAGTGGATATGATGTTGATTGATAATGTGTGTATGCAATCACGTTCACGGATGTTTTACTCGTCTATGATCAAATACGACAAAAGAATAATCTGATATTTACACAAGATCACAATATAACCTGAATTATGATTCGGAATCTTGCAGCCAATGATTAAACAGATAATTTTCGGCTGGTACAAAGCTGTTTAATTATTAAATAGGCACACAGCAATCAGAAAAGGGGCCTAAAATGCAGATGGGCCGTGAGTTAGAACAAAAACAAGTTCCAAACACAAATGCCAAAATAACCTGAAAGATGTCATAAAACTTAGTAAACCGAGCTTTTTGGGCCTTAAGAAATCCTTAACCAGCTAAAGGTTGGTTATAGCGTGATCCGTCTCATTTTTTTCTTCGATTTGAGAGGTCACGGGCCTGAAACGGAGTTACGGATCAAAAGTTATGGCTGTTTTACTGAAACCCTTTTCTTCACGCAAGATTTCAGTGACACCAAAACGCAGTGACACCAAAACGCAGTTGAGATTTGGTCAAAACGCAATGGTCAAAACGCAATGAACTTTATCAAAACGCAGTGGTTGAGATTTGGTCAAAACGCAATGAAATTTAGTCAAAACGCAATGAAATTTTGTCAAAACGCAATGAAATTTTGTCAAAACGCAATGAAATTTTGTCAAAACGCAATGAAATTTTGTCAAAACGCAATGAAATTTCTTCAAAACGCAATGAAATTTGGTCAAAACGCAATGAAATTTCTTCAAAACGCAATGAAATTTCTTCAAAACGCAATCTGCAATCAAAACGCAATGAACCAAAACGCAACAAAAAACTCAAAACGCAACATGAAAAACATCAAAACGCAACATGAATAAAATCAAAACGACAATGAGAAGTTTGCCAGTAGAGTCAAAACGCAACTGACGAGATATACGTTTTTTTACACCAAAAATCGCACCAATAAAACACCCTTTTTTGAACCTTTGACTTGATTTCTCTTGCACAATTAGCTACCCTATGCCTAGATCTTGCTTAATAACATAAACATTCACACATCTAAGCACAAAAATTCGGGTTTGATTTTTTCTTCAATATTATACACGAATTTGATCTTATTTAACCACAAGAATGAACCACGAATCCACACGTAGCTCTGATGCCAATTGTAGGATCCCGATAACACTTCACTTCACACAATCGACCACGAGATCGGACTAGAAATGAGATAGAGAGAGTGAGTTGTTTAGTGAGAGAAAAAGGAGAGAGAGAGTTGCGAAAGCAAAGAGAAAATAATATTAGAAATGCAACAAACTTACTTTTTCCCAATTGGAAAGTTCCCTTATAAAACCACCCGACACTTAAATTTGACTGCGGGATATTTAACTAGGACCTCGGGCTGCGAGGTTTTGTTTTGGGATAAAACCCGAAACATATACAATATTAGATTATCTATCGAGCCCGATTCCCGATATTATCCTATTACAACATTAACTAATATACAGACCGAAGAGCTCCTTCTTAGAGTGAGCCGAGCCTGTCCTTTTCGAAACTCAATAAATTGAGTGCTAACAATCACCCCCGCAAGTGAGGGTTTGACACGGGAATGAGCTTCCTTTTATTGTACCATCAAAATCCGGCTAACAAGACTCCCCCGAAGAGAGTTTCATAATTGATGACACTCCTTCAGAGAGATCAGTGAGATGTGCTTTTGTCGTTTAAGCTCGAGTGTTCTAGGTCTTTTCGTTCATTAACTGTTGTAAATCTGTCCTTCCATGCTTGTGCGAAACTGATTTTGAGCGCCTTTGTCATTTGACTTTATCCGGTCTTTTGCCATCGTTGCGAATCTGGCTTTGACCAACAAGGCTCATAACAATCTTTTGGCATTATCTTGAAAGCTTTAAATCAAGTTAGCGGAAGTCCTTTCTCTTCAATCTGAGCTTTTCTATATAGTCTTTCTTCATAGATTGGAGCATTTGAATAGGCTATGACAGTTGCCGTCACCACCGGTTTGCACCTGCATGTTTACGTTAGTGATAAACGAGAAAATTGATTTGAAAACAATCGACGTGTCACTCGTTAAAGTGTTTTTGTACAACACATCGAAGTGTCATGATTTTTATCAAAATTCACGAACCGTCCCAATCATTACTGTGGACCAAATCGATATCCATTGTCCACAAGTTTGATTCCTAGAATCCTCGCAACGTCTTCCTACCGCAGTCTGTTTGATGATGACACTGAAGGATTTCCATTCGTCCATTGTGAATAGCTAAAGAGTATTCACTCGAAATGTTCTGCAAATATCACAATGAATTGCGTAGACTCTTGAAAACAGCTGTTGAACCTGATGATGTTCAACAAGGTGTTTGAAATGGAATGTTCCTAACTAGATTTTGATTGATCACTTGGCTCTAGACACGATTATGCAGTTTTGGTTTAAGTACTCTTAAGGCTGAGCAATTTGCCACCTATTCCTATCACCAATCTCGTCGTGAGACTGTTGCAAAAGATAACGTGTGTATCTCCTGTGTCCAATGAGACACAGTTTCTGTTAAGAGAACCCCGATCGGCTGGGCAGGGTTGTGCAATGCATCACTGGACTATGATGTACGTTTTCAAGCCAGCCATCAACATGTGATTCTGACATGCATATTTAATATAAAATGGTATATAAAATATGATCTAGTTGACTCATTTGCTGAAAAGGTTTTTGTGGTTCGAATCTAGATACCCAACAACATCTTATTTCACGACGTTTTCGAAGTCATACGGTGGTTAGGTTTAGGATCAATCCTATGATCCAACCATAACCGAGGATCTACCCAAGGATAATCCAAAGTAGAAATAGCCTACCTTAGTATGATTGGAGAATAGAATGTATATTGGGATAATGCGACTAAGTATTGAGCTAACCCTGGAACAATCACAACCAGTAGATTAATAATGACGTCCTGGTACATATTGAAGGCGTTGAAGCGCAAAAAAAAAAAGAAATGTAATGAAAAAAGGTCTAAAGAAAGAAGCCCTCCACACAACTCAGGCAGAAACCGGGTCAATACAGTATGCTGTCCAGAATCACATTTTATTGCTGCATTGAACACGACAACATGACCCAGTGATGCACTTGCAAACACTTCCCCGCCATACGTGGTATCCCTTTAACAGAAACTTTGACTCATTAGACACATGAGAAACTCACGTTATCTATTGACATCTCACTCCGCGATTTGTTGATATTGTAAAAGGTGGCAAATGTGCTTACTACCAGCCTACCTAGTACTAAAACCAAATGATGCACAAAGTTGCTTACCTTAGATCCCCTCGAACAACACCACTATATACGAATCAATTCATTTCAAACACTTGTTGAAACATCATCCAGGTCACACGCAGAAATCAAGAGACCTACGGCAATATCGCTATAGTGATATTTTGCCAAACATGTCAGATTGCAACTCTTTAGTATTCACAATTACGATGGAAATCCTACCGTGTCATCGCATCACAAACGCACTGTAGGTTCCGGGGGGGGGGGTGGGATGTTTGACTGATTGAGCTCAATAATCCCACTTGATACAACTGAAATCGATTAGGTACCAGTCACTGCAATTGACGGTATCAGACAATTTTGATACAAATCAAGCCCCTCGACGCTGTGTTACCAAAACCACATAACACGAGTGACCCTTCGATGATTTTCACATCAATTCCATCGTTTATCACAAACTAGTAAACATGCATGTCCAACGTGGATCACACAACCACAATCCCATATCACAGCTCAATCACGAAGACAATCTATCTAGAAAGCTCCAGAATTAAAGACAAAGACTTCCGCACACACACTCTGATTTACGAGCTTTCACGATAATGCCCAAGTATGAGACCTGTTGGTCAAAGACACAAATCGCAAAGATGGCGAAAAGACGATAAAGACAATGACAAAGGCTCAAAGTCAAGATCGCAAAGCATGAAGGAACAAGCCTACAACAAATAACGAAGACAAAGACCAAGAACCACGAGCTAAAACGACCAACCCTCAATCTCACGTGATCTCATCTGAAGGAGTGTCATCAATGACTTCACTTCGGGGGAGAATGTAAAGCCCAATTTTATTGATCAAAAAAGGAAGCTCATTCCTTGTTCAATACCTCACTTCGGGGAGAATGTTTAGCCTCAATTTCTGAGTCGAACAAGAAGATCGGTCCCTCTACATGGAGGCTTCGGTCCTAATAAATATACAAATGATTCTTTCTGACTACGAGCTATGCTATACTAATGATACACTGGGGTGACCGAGACTTTTTCATAATCCTAACACAAAACCCGAGCCCGGGTCCTAGTTAAATATCTCGTGCGTCACTTTTAAGTGTCGGGGTATATAAGGAACTTTTCCACTTGGAAAAGTAAGTTGTTGAAAATATCTAAATAATATCTTTTCTCTTTTCTCTCTAACCTCTCACTAGTTTCTCTCTCTAAAACAACTCATCTCTCTTTCTCATTTCTAGTTCGATTTCGTGATACATTTTTGACCACAGGAATTTGGGATCTTTTTGAACCACACCAATCAACCACGAATCCACACTAGCTCTTATGCCAGATTTGTAGGATCCCGATAACACTTCACTTCATACAATCATCACGAAATCACAGAACTGTTCTCTATGATTAAAACCGATAAATGAATTAACGGGATTTTATAAAATCAATAGAAAACCGTGAATGATTTGATTCGGAATCAGCGACCAATGATTCAATTGTATAAAAACAGATAATTTTCTGGCTAGGGTTAAAGCTGTTTGTTTAAATAGGCTCACCAAACTGAAGCGGGCCTAAAAATACAGATGGGCCGTGAGCTAGAACAAAAACACGTCTAACACAAATTCCAAAAAACTAAAAAATGTCAATAAATCATAGTAAACGCGTGTTTTGGGCTTCGAAAAATCCTTAACCAGCTAAAGGATGATTACAGCGTAATCCGTCACGTTTTTCTCTTCGATTTGAGAGGTCACGGGCCTGAAACGGACTTACGGATCAAAAGTTATGGCTGTTTTACTGAAACCCTTTTCTTCACACAAAATTTCTAGACAAAACGCAATGCTATCTTTAACCAAAACGCAGTGACTTTTGAATCAAAACGCAATGAACTTTATCAAAACGCAGTGGTTGAGATTTGGTCAAAACGCAATGAAATTTAAGCAAAACGCAATGGTCAAAACGCAATGGTCAAAACGCAATGGTCAAAACGCAATGGTCAAAACGCAATGGTCAAAACGCAATGGTCAAAACGCAATGAAATTTAAAAAATATCCAAAACGCAACCAAAAAAATTAATAAAAAGGTTTTGATTATTTTAATATTTTAAAATTTCTTCTAACCAAAACGCAATGATTGCGTTTTGAACCTGTTTAATAAAAAAAAAAAAATCAAAACGCAACATGAAGAAAATCAAAAAACCGCAAATGATTTTTGCAGAGAGTCAAAACGCAAAACGACGAAAAATACGACTTCTTTCCACCAAAATCGCCCAATATATCACCCTTTTTGACCTTTTAACTTGATTTATCTTGCATAATAAGCTACTTATGCCTAGATCTTGCTTATTACATTTACATTCAAACATCTAAGCACAAAATTCGGGTTGATTTTTTTATTTTGACTTCTTTTGACACACGAATTTGATATTGTTGAAACCACACGAATAACCAACGTATCCTCACGTAGCTTGATGCCAATTGTAGGATCGCATAACCACTTAACTTCATACATCGTCAACGAAATCGGAAATAGAAATGAGAAAGATAAGAGTTGTTCTAGAGAGAGAAAACTAGAGAGTGAATTGAGAAAGAAAAGAAAAGACTTTTTTTTAGATATTTTGAACAACTTTAACAACTAATTTTCAAGTGGAAAAGTTCCTTTATATACACGACACTTTATTAGTGACACGCGGGTATTTATACTTGGACCCGGTTGGGTTTTGCTTGGGTTAAACCCGAAATATTCAATTAATTTAACTTCGTGCCCGATTCCCGTTATTATATATTACTAACATTATCTAATTAATGTCCGAAGCTCATCGTAGTGTGACCGAACATCCTTGTCTGGTCACTCTTACGTTGGGTGCCTCAGTCGGGTCGTTAATTTGTTAATGTTTTTAGTAATAGGTTATTATCGGGAATCCGGGCTCGATAGATAATTTTATATGTATATGTTTAGGGTTTTAATCCCATGGCCAAATCCCTAGGACTCGGCGGGTCCTAGTTTAATTATCCCGCGTGTGCATACTTTTTAGGTGTCGGGGGTTATTATAAGGAACTTTTCACTTGAAACATGTTTTGTTTGTTTAAGTTAGTTCAAAATATACCTAAAAAATTTTACTTTTCCTTTTCTTTCTAATTTCTCTCTAGTTTCTCTCTACTTTGAACCAACTACTCTTTCTTTATCTATTTCTTAGTCGATTTCGGTGATCGATATGTTGTTGGGAGTGTTATCGGGAGCCTACTATTGGCATCTGAGATTCGTGGGATTCGTGGTTGATGCTGGGGGGGTCAACTAGTTCATATTCGTAGGGATAGTATATAGTAGTCATAATTGAATTAAAAAATCAAATACCGATTGTTGGGTGAGGATGTGGTGTGTGGGTGTGTTTTTATAGCTTGTGTTTCTGGCTTAAGGTTGCTATGTATGCAAGACGTTTGTGCTAGGGTCTGTGGGCACTTTTGGGGTGGTGGGGGCGTGGGGGGGGGTTTTTGGAGGTGGGGGAGGAGGGGAGGGGGGTAGAGGGGATTTTTGATGGGGGAGGGGGGTGGGGAGGGCGGTGGGGTTGGGGGCGGGGGTGTCTGGACGTGTATGGGTGAGGCGCAGTGGCCGGGGGGGACGTGGAGGGGGAAGGAGGCGGGGGGTAATGAGTGGGGGGAGTAGGGGGGGGGGGGGGGGGGGGGACGGTTGCCAGAGGGGGGGTGGGAGGAGGATGTGGGGGCGGGGGGTAGGGGGGGGGGGGGGTGGCTCTGCGGGTGGGAGAGGGCAGTGGGCGGGTGGATGGGCTGGGGGGAGAGGAGGGGGTGGATGGGGGGGAGGGGGTAAGGGGTGGTTAGGGGTAAGGCGAGTGTGCATGTTAGTGGGGGGGTGTGGGTTCGGTTGGTGGGGGGGGGTATTCTTGGGGTTTGGCTATGGGATTGGGGGGAGTAGGGCGTGGAGGGGAGTGTGGGGGGGGGGGGGTGGGTGGGGGTGCTGGGGGGGGGGGGTGCATCGAGGGGCGGGAGGAGGGAGAGGGGGGGCGGGGGGGGGAGGGGGAGGGGGTGGAGAGTGGGGTATGTGGCGGAGGCAGGGGGGGGTGGGGGGTGGGGATGGTGGGGGGGGGTGGGATGTTGAGTGGGGTGGGAGTACGGGGGGGGGGGGGAAGGTGTTGGGGGTCGGGTGGGTGTGTGGGGGGGGGGGGTGGGGGGGCGGGGGGGGTGGGGGGGGTGGGGCTAGGGCGGGGGGGGATGTGGTGGGGGCAGGAGGGGGCGGGTGTGAGGGGGGGGGGGAGGGGGGGGGCGGGGGGGTGTGGAGGGGGGGGAGGCGAGGACGTGGTAGGGGGGGAGGTAGGGGGTGCGGAGGGCGGGGAGGGAGAGGAGGGTTTGGGGCGGGGGGGTGTAGGGGGAGGGAACGGGGGGGGGGCGGAGAGGGGGGGGTAGGGGGGGGGGAGGAAGGGGTGGGTTGTGACGGTGTGGGAGGGGGGTCTGGGGGGGAGGGTGGAGGCTAGGGGGTGCAAGGTGCGGTGGGGGGGGCGGGTGGGGTGGGAGGAGCTGGTGGGATCGTGGGGCTGTGGTGTGGGGGGGGGAGCTGGGGGTGGGGTTTTTGAGGGGGGCGGGGGTGGCTATGGCGAGGATGGGGCGACTCGCGGGGGGCGGGAGCGGGGGGGAGGGTGTTTGGGGTGTAGGGGGCGGGTGTGCGGGAGGGTTGTGGTTGGGTTAGGGACGGGGGACGGTCTGGAGGGTTGATGGGGGGGTGGGATCGGGTGGGGGGCGTGTGGCGGGGGGGGTGTAGGGGGGGGGGTGGGTGGGGGTTGGGAAGGGGGGGGGGGAGGGGGCGGGGTGGTAGGGGGGGGTGTGGGGGGGGTTGGGTGGGGGGGGGGGAGGTGGGTGGGGGTCGGGAGGTGGGGGGTTGGGGGGGGATCGGGGGTGGGTGGGGGTGAGTGAACGTGCTTGGGGGCGGGCGTGGGGGTGGGTTGTGGGGGGTGGAGGAGGGCTGGGGAGGGTTGAGGGGTGTAGCGGAGGGAGTGATAGAGGAGGGTGGGGGTCGGGGGGGTGAGGGTAAGGGGGGGGGGGTGGTCGGGCGGGTGGGGGGGGTAGGGCGGAGCGGGGGGGGGGTGGCGAGGGGGAGTGGTGGGCGTGGGGTGGTGTGGGGTTGGGGGGATGGGGGTGGGGGGGAGGGGGTGGGGAGAAAGGGCGTGGTCTGGCGGGGGGGTTGGCGGGGGGGGGGTGGGGTTTTGGGGGGGTGGTGTGAAGGGCGGCGGGGGGGGGGTGAAGGTTTTGGGGGTGGAACTGGGCGGAGGGGGTGCGGGGTCTAGAGTGTGGGGGGGACGGGGGTGATGGGGGGGGGTGGGGTGGGGTTGGGGATGGTGTTATGGGGGGATGTGGGGGTGGGAGGGAGTGGGGGGGGAGTGGGGGGCGGTGGGTGGGGGGTGGGGGGAGGGGTTGAGGGGTGGGGGGGGGGGTTGCTGTGGTGGGGGGGGAGTATGAGGTGCGGGCGATGGGGTTGGGGGGGATTGGCGGATGGGTGCTCGGGGGGGTAGGGGGGGGTGGGGGGGGGGATGTGGGGCGGGGGTAGGTGGTTTGGGGGGGTTGCGGGGGGTGGGGGACTGGTGGTGTGGAGGGGGTAGGGGGGGGTTGGGGGGGGGTGCTTGGGGGTTGGTGGTGGAGGAGGGTGGGGGTTAGGGGGGGGGAGGTGGGAGGGGGATGGAGGGGGGGGAGCGGGTGTGGGTGTGGTGGAGTTTCGGGGGGCTGAGGGGCCGAGTAGGGGATTGGGGGGGGTGACGGGAGATAGAAGGTGTGGGGGGGGGTTAAAGGGGGGGTGGGGGGGTTTCGGGGCTGAGAGGGGGAAGGGGGGGGGGGGGAGGGGGGGGGTGGGGGGGGTGGAGGTTGGTTGGGAGGGGGTGGCATGGGGGGGGGGGGGGGGAGGGGGGGGGGGGGTATCGAAGAGGGGGCGTCGTTGGAGGGGGGGTGTTGGTTGGTGGGTGAGGGTGGCGGGCAGGCGCGGGGTAGGGAAGGGGGGTGGTGAGGGGAGTTGGGTGGGGGTGGGTGGCAGCTGGGGGTGGGGGGGGGAATGGAAGGGAGGGGGCGGGGGGGGTGGGAGGGTGTACGGGGGGGGAGGGGGGTAGGGAGGGGGATGGAGGAGGGGCGGGGTGGGGTGGCTTGGAGGGAGGGGGGGGGGTTCGAGGAGTGAGGGGGGCGGGTTGGGTCGGGAGGGGGGGGCGGTGGGGTGGGGTGAGGGGTAGGGCGGGGGGCGGGGGGTGCGGCGGGGGGGAGGGGGGGGGCGGGGGGCGGGGGGGTGGGCGTGGGGGAGGGGGGGCGGGGGAGTGTGGGGTGGGGGGTTGGGGGGGGGGGTGGTAGGGGGGCGGGGGGGAGGTGCGGGGGGTGTGGATAGGCGTCGGGGGAGGGGGGGGGGGGTAGGGAGTGAGGGTGGTTGGGTTGTGGGGGGCTGGGGTTTTGGGGCATGGGGGTTCAGAGGGCGGGGAGTTGTGTGTGGAGGGGTGGGGGGGGAGGGGGGGGTGGGGGGGGGGTGGCGGGGAGGGGGCGAGGGGGTGGGGGGGTGGGTTGGGGGCGGGGGGGGGGGAGTGGGAGTTTGCGGGGAGGGGGGGGTGGGCGGGGGATGGTGGGAGGGTCCGGGGGGGAGTGGTGGGTGGTGGGGTGGGGAAGCTTGGGGGGGGCGGGGAGTGGGCGGGTGTGGATTGGAGGCTCGTTGAGTGGTGGGGGGGGGGGGGGGTCGAGGGGGGGGGGGTTGGGGGGCGTGCGGGGGAGAGGGGGAGGGGTGGGGTGGGGGGGCGAGAAGGGGTTGGGGAAAGAGGTGGAGGGGGGGGAGGGGGGGGGGGGGTGGCGGGGGGGAGGAGGGGAGAGGGGGTGCGAGGGGGGGGGAGGGGAGGGAAAAGGGGAGGGCGGAGAGGGCACGGGGGGAAGTTGGGGGTGTGGACGGAGGGGCTGTGGGGGGAGGAGGGGCGAGTGGTTGGGGGTGCGGAGCGGATTTAGGGGGAGCCGGGGGATAGGGTGGAGGGAGAGGGGTTGTTGGCGCTGGAGGGAAGGGGGGGGGGGGGTCGGGTGGGCGATGGGGTGGGTGGGTGAGTGTTGGGGGGGGTGGGGGGGGTGGAAGGAGGGAGGAGGTCGCTTGGAGAGTGGGGGGGACCGGTGGTTTGGAGGGAGGGTCAGGGGGGGGGGAGGGGGGGGGGGGGGGTGTGGGGACCGGGGGGTGTGGAGGGATGGGAGGGGGGATGGGGATTGGTGGAGGTGGAGGGGGGCGGGGGGGGGAGAGCGGGGGGGGGGGGTTACGGTGAGGGTGGGGGGGGAGTGGGGGGGAGGCGGGATTGGGCTGGGGCGGAGGGGGGTGGGGGGGGAGTGTTATGGGGGAGGGTGGGGGGGTGGGTGGGGGAGGAGTATGAAGGAAGGGAGATGGGAGGGGATTGGGGTGTGGCGCGGGGGGTGGGGAAGGGGGTGAGTTGTGTGGAGGGGGGTGGAGGGGTGTGGGGGGGGGGGGGTGTTGATGCTGTGGGGGGGGGAGGGTGGTGTGGGGGCTGGGAGGGGTTGAGGGGCTGGGGTGGTGGGTTGGGTGGTGGGGTGCGGTCGGGGGGCGGGACGGTGGGGGGCGGGGGGGGTGGGCAGAGGGAAGAGGGGAGGGGGGGGGGTGGGGGGGGGTCGGAGGAATGTAGATGGGTGGTGGGGGGGGTTAGGGGGAAGCGGGGGGGGGGTTTGTGGTTGAGGGGTATGGCGGGGGGGTGGAGGGAGGCGGTGGGGTGTTAGCGGTGGGGGACGGGGGGGGAGGTGGAGGAGGGGTGGGGGCGGGGTGGGGGGGGTGGGTGGGGGGGTGTTGAGCCGGGGGGGGGCGCAGTAACAGTATGGGGGAGGGTATAGTGGGAGGGGTGGGGGGGGATCCGGGGGGCGGAGGCGAGGGAGCGGTGGGTGGGGAGGTGGGGGGCGGGGAAAAGGGTGGGAGGGGGCATGGGGGGGTGGGGGGTGGGGGGAGGGGAGGGGGGGGGGGCGGGTGGGGGGAGGGGTAGGTGGGGGAGGCCGGCGGATGCAAGGGGGGGGGGGTGGGGGGGGTGGAGGGTGGGGGGGGGCACGGGGGGGGGGGGGCGGGGGGTGGTGATGAGGAGGGGGGTCGGAGGGTTTGTGGGTTTGGCAGGGAGTTGGTGGGTGGGGTGTGGGTGAGGGCGGGGAGGGCGGGGGGGGAAGTCGGGGGCGGATTGGGACCGGGGGGGTTGGTAGCTGGCGGAAGCGGGGTGGGGGGAGGTGGGGTGGGTCTTGGGGGAGGGGGGAGGAGGGGGGTGAGGGAGGGTGTGGGGAGGGCTGGAGGTTTGGGTTGTGTGGGGAGGGGGGGCGAGGGGGGGGAGTGGGGGTGGGATGGGGGCGGGGCGTGGGGGGGGGGGAGGGGGGGAGGGGGGAATGGGGGGTTCGGGATGATGGTGGGTGGGAAGGGGGGGTCGGTGAGGGGTGGGGGGGGGGGCGGGGGGGGCGGGGGGGCTGGGTTGGGGGGGTGTGATGAGTGGGGGGGGGGGGTGGAGGAGGGGGGGCTGTGGCGGGGGTATTTGGGGCTGTGGGTTTAAGGGGGCAGGGTGGAGGGAGGGTTTGCGGGAGCGGTGGAGTTGGGGGTGGGGCGAGGGGGGGGAGGGGTGTTGTTGGGGTGTGGGGGGGGGCGGGGGGATAGAGAGGGGCGGCGGTACGAAGGCCGGGGGGGGGGGTGGGCAGGGGGGGGGGGGGGGGGGGGGGTCGGGGGAGTATACGGGGAGGGGGATAGTGGGGTATGGGGGGTGGGGCAGTTAGGAGAGGGGGGATGGGCGGTATGTGAGGGCGGGGGGCTGCGGGGCGTGGAGGGTGGGTGGCGGGTAGAGGGGAGAGGTGGGGGGGGGGTGGGTGGGGTTGTTTGGGCAGGGGGTAGGCGGCCGGGGGAGGTGTTGGGGGGGGGGGTGGGGGGTCTGGACTGGGGGTTGTGTGGGGGGTGAGTGGGAGGTTGGGAGTGGGGGGGTGGATGAGGGAAGGGGGGGGGGGGCGCGGGGGGGTGGGCGGGGAGCGTGCGGAGGGGTCGAGTGATTGCGGGATAGGGCGGTGTGGGGGGTTGGGGGTGGCGGGTGGTTGTGTGGGGGGGGGGAGGTGGCGGTGATTTGGGGAGGTTGGGCGGCGGGTGGTTTGTGGAGGTGCAGGGGTTGGGGGAGGTGGCCTGGGGGGGTGTGGGGGGGGGGGCCTGGAGGTGGGGGGGTGGGGGGGGGGAATGGTGGTAGGTGGGGGGGGGGTTGGGCGGGAGGGGAGGCAGCGTAGGAGGTTGAGGGGGGTGGGGGGTCGGGGAGCTGGTAGGAGTGGGGTTACGGGGGTGGTGGGGGTGAGAAGGAAGGGAGTTGAGGCTGGGTGGGAAGGAGGGGGGGTGTGGAGAATGGGGGGGGGGGGCGGGGTCGTATTGGGCGGGGTTATGGGGTGGGTTGGGGGGTGGCGCGGGGGGGGGGTGGGGGTGGGGGGGGGTGGAGAATCGGGTTGGGGGTGGGGGGTTGGGGGGCGTGGAGGGAGGAAGGCGGAGAGGAGGGCGGGGTGGGGAATGGATATGGGGGGGGGAGTCGGGGGTGGGGAATGGTTGGGTGGGATGTTAAGGGGTTTGTGGGGGTGCGGGGGAGTAGTGTGGGTGCAGGGCGGTTGGGGTGCGGGGCGTGGGTTTGGGGACCGGGGTGGGGTGCGGGGTTGTTTAACTGGGGGGGGGGAGGGGGAGGGGGGGGGGGGGGGTGGGATGGGGGGGGGGGTGAGGGGGAGGTGGTGGGGGGTGGGGGAGGGAAGGCGGGGGGGTGGGATGGGCGGGGGGGGGGAGGGGTTGGGGTGTGGGGGGAATTAGGGGGGGTGGGGGGGGGGTGGGAGTGGGTGGGGGGTGGGGTTGGGGGGAGAGGGAGGGGTGGTGGGGGTGGTGAGGTGGTTGGTGGCAGTGGGGGTGGGGGGGTGTTAGGGGGGGCGGTGGGGGTGGTTGGAGTCAGGGGGGGGGGGGGTCAGGGTGTGGGATGGGGTGGGGGGGGGGGATAGGGGGATTGGGGGGGTAGGGGGGAGGGGGGGGGGGTCTAGGTGTCAGTTGGGTTGAGTGACGGGCGGGGGGGCGGAGGTGGGGTGGGCGTTGGGTGGAGGGGTGGGGGGTCGGAGGAAGTCAGGAGGGGGGGAGTGGGTTGGGGGGGGGAGTTTGGAGGAGTCGGGGGGGTAGGTTGGGGTGAGGGGTCGTAGGGGAGGGGGGGGGGTGGGAGGGGGGGTGGGGAGAAGTGCCTAGGCGGGGTGCCGTGGGGCTAGTCTTGGGGGGGGTTCGGGAGTTGGGGTGGAGGAGGTGAGGGCAAGTGGGGCGCGGCGGGGGGGAGTTGGGGGTATGGGGAGATGGTGGCGGGCGGCTGGGGGGGGGCGGGGCTGTGGTGTGGGGGGGGAGGGGGGGGAGGGAAGGGGAGGGGGGCGGGGGGGGGGGGGGAGGGAGGTAGGGGGGGGGGGTGGGGGGGGGGGGGTGGTGGCGGGGGGGGGGAAGTTTGGGGGGTGGTGTAGGGTGGGGGGGTGGAGGAGCGGGATCGGGGGGAGACGTGTGGGGGTATGGGAGGATGAGGCGATCGAGGGGGGGGAGGAGAGTTGGGGGGCAGGGGGGGGTTGTGTATGGATAGGGGCGGGGTTGGTTGGATGGGGGGCGAGGGTTTAGGGGCGGGGGGGGGGGGGGGAGGTGGGGGCGGGAAGGAGGATGGACTGCGGGGCGATTGTGTAGGGGGGGCGGGGTGAGGTGCGGGTGGGGGAGGGGGGAGGAGGGTGGGGGGAAGGGGGAGGGGGCGTATGGGGACGGGCGGGTTGACGGCGGGTTGTTGTTTGCGGGGTGTATGTGGTTACGGGGGCGGTCGGGGTGGGTGGGGTGGTAGGGGTATAGCGGGGAGGGTGGGCTGGGGGTAGTGCTGGGGGAGGGTGAGGGGTGGGGGAGTGCGAGGGGGGGCGTGGGGGGGGGGTGGGGGTAAGGGGGGTGGAGTGTGGGCGGGTGGGGGAGAGGAGTAACAAAGGGGGGGGGTGGGGAGGGGAGGGGGAGTGAGGGTTGGGCTGGTTGGGGGGGGGTTGGGGGACGGGCGGGGTTGGAGGTTTAGGGGGGGCGGGGGGGTAGGGGGGGGGCGCAGGGTGTGCTGGGGTGGTGGGGGGGATGGGCGGGCGGGTAGGGGGGCAGGCAGGGGGGGGGAGGGGGGGATGGGTTGGGAGGGGGCGGGGAGGGGGGGGGGGTGGGGGGGGGGGGGGGGGGCAGTTGGTGTAGTGGGAGGGGTAGGGTGGGGGGGGTTGTGGGGGTGAGGGTGAGCGGGGAGGGGAGGGAAGGGGGTGGGAGGGGGGGAGTGGGGGGGTTGGGGTGGAGGGGTGGGACGGGGTGGGCGTGTTCGGGGGGATTGGGGGTGCGGGGTGGGCGGGGGGTGTGGGGGGGGGGGGGGTGGGGTGGGATGGGGGGGGCTCACCTAATCTATCCTCATCCCGGGGGGAGGGGTCGGGGTGGTTGGGTAGGGGGGGGGTGGGGGGATTATGGGAGGGTAGGGATGGGGGGGGGGGGGGGGGGAGGGGGGGGATGGTGAGAGGGTGTGGATGTTTGTGTGGTTGAGGGGATGGGAGGGGGTCCGGAGGCGGGAGGGTGCGGTTGGGAACGGGGTTGGGGGTGTGGGGAAGGCGAGTGACGGTGTTGATGGGGGGAGGGTGGTATTGGGGGGGGGGTTGGGGGGAGTTGGTGGGGGGGGCGGAGGTGGGGAGGGGTAAGTAGATGGAAAGGGGGCTGGGGTGTTGGGGGGGGGGGGTGGGTGGGGGGTCGGGCGGTGTGGGGGGGATTGGGGGGGGGGAGATGGGGGGGGAGGGGAGGTTAAACGACGTTGGGAGTCGGGGGGGGGGGGGAGGGGGGGGGATGTGTTACAGGGGAGGGGGGTTAGTTGGGAGTTGGGGTGGGGGGGGGGGTGGGGGGGGGGGGGGGGGGAGGGGTGGTGTGTAGAGGTAAGGGGGGCTGGGGGGGGTTGGGGGGTTATCAGGGTGGGGGGGCTGATTTCGCGGTGGGATTGGGGTGAGTGTTAGTGGGAGGGGTTTTGTGTTGTGTACTTTGTGTGTGTTTGTTGATACTTTTATTTTGCTATATTTTGGTTTTTTGTTGATTGATTTTGTTTTATTTTTTCGTTTTCCTTTTTTTTTGTTTTCTTTATTTTTTACTTTTTGTGATTACTTTGTATGTTTTATGTTTTTGGGTTTTGTTCTTGTCTTTGTTTTTTGTTTTGTACTTTTTTGTATTGCTATTCTCGTTTGTGTATTTATTTTTATTTGTTGTTGTTTTTGGTATTATTTCCATTTGTTGTTTTGTTGGAATTGTATTTTTGTTGTATTATGTTGCGTTTTGATTTTTTTATTAAACAGGTTCAAAACGCAATCATTGCGTTTTGGTTAGAAGAAATTTTAAAATATTAAAATAATCAAAACCCTATTTTGAAATTTTTTTATGGTTGCGTTTTGGATATTTTTGAATATTATATTGACTGCGTTTTGACCATTGCGTTTTGACCATTGCGTTTTGATCATTGCGTTTTGACCATTGCGTTTTGACCATTGCGTTTTGACCGTTGCGTTTTGCTTAAATTTCATTGCGTTTTGACCAAATCTCAACCACTGCGTTTTGATAAAGTTCATTGCGTTTTGATTCAAAAGTCACTGCGTTTTGGTTAAAGATAGCATTGCGTTTTGTCTAGAAATCTTGTGTGAAGAAAAGGGTTTCAGTAAAACAGCCCAATTTCCTTTTGATGCGTAAGTCCGTTTCAGGCCCGTTTGACTCTCAATCGAAGAGGAATAACGAGTCGGATCATGCTTATAACCAGAACCTTAGTGGTCTTTAAGGTTTTTCGAGGCCAAAAAAAAATCCTTGTTTACTATGATTTATTGACATTTTTCAGTTTTTTGGAATTTGTGTTAGACTTGTTTTTGTTCTAGCTCACGGCCCATCTGTATTTTTAGGCCCGTTTCAGTTTGGTGGAGACCCTATTAAACAACAGCTTTAACCCTAAGCCATAAAAATTATCTGTTTTTAGAAAATTAAATCATTGGCCCTGATTACAAATCAAATCATTCAGGTCTTTCTTATTGATTTTCGTAAATCACGGTATATTTTATCGGTTCTAATCATTAGACTTGTAAAAATCCAGGAACGTCTATTGTATTCAAAACCACAACATCAATCACATCATATCCACTTAAGATCCAACAAATCTTTTACACTTCATAATTCACGATAAAATGGGAACAAAGGTTACTTCATCTTCGGGTTCAGTTTTAGAGGAACCAGAGATACAAAAACTGCAGATGCAAGCAAAGATTTTCAAAGAAAACTCATTGAACAAATTAAATGCACTTAAATCAACCACTTTACTTCTCGTGATGACAGTGTTATATTGTAATCAACAAGCCTTTTGCACAACTCTTGGTGATAGTGTCAGATCCTTAAGTTTCAGTTATTCTCAACACCATGAATACTTGGAAACACTTCTCAATCGCAGAAGAAGAAACACTTATCGAGTTGGATTCCCAAATATGCTCTAAGTGTGATCAAATTACAGTTTGAAAGGTTCATTAACTCTGACTTGTTAAAGCCTCTCGATATTTATTCAAGATCTTTTTCATCAGATCAAGAAGTAAAAGAAATCTTCAGAGATTACACTAATATGACAGCTCAAACATTCAAGGAAACAATCATCCAGAACATGAAAAACTCCATTGGTAAATGTTTATTATAGAAAGAGCAAAAGTCATGAGCAAAGAGCTTAGATGACGTTGAAAAAGTGATGTGGAAAAGACAGTTGCAGATTCAACAGTGCAAGGTTAGAGGTTCATTCAATTCATCGGTTACTAGTTCGGAGATGAAACAAGCAGTGGGATTGTATCAGATGTAGTGATTTATAAACAGAAATTGGGAAGCATCATTACAGTTACATGCAAAGATTTCAGGAGGTCTCACCTAAAGAATCCAGGTCTAGTAGTCAGCCATTGGAACAGTAAAAACCTATGTGAAAATGAATGTGTTTGCCAATGTGAGACGACATTCTGAGCAACCTGAATCTGTTAACGACAAATATGTTTTTGGAGAATAGAAGGATGATAGCAATGTCATCTTGATTCTCAGATATATGTACTAATGATAATCAGGTTGATCAAAAATACGGATCTAATGTGTTGATGGCGTGCTCGCTTGCTAATTCTAATTTGCTTATTTGACTCTTGATAACTGAGCGAAAACAAATCGGATTTTAAAGCAATTATAGAAAGCAAAACGCATAATTGACTCAAAGAATTGGAAAGTGCAAAAACTAAACCTTGATGAAACCAATTGTGCTTTCGGGGGGAGGGCTATTAGTTGTCGGGGATAGTTGTCTAATTGCACTTCAAAACAAAACAGATATTGAGTTTGAGAAGTACAAAGCCTTTAATGTATCCGGATACGATTGATTATGAGATTCTTCAAACAAGTTAAATGAAACTCTTATGCGGACTATTTGCTTTAAAAGACATTGTAATTAAGAAGGTTTAAAACTAAAGCCTATGAAATTTCAGTTCATAAATCAGTTAACCACGATGAACTGAGTCAAAAAGAGTCGTTTTAACAAAGTCACAAACTGGATGGTTATCTCAATAAGAGAAACACAAAGGTCATTTAGGTTTAAAGTTAGAAGATTAAGATATTGACAAAATGATTGAAATGGGACAAACAAGTTAAAGTTTGAATGGAAATTGTTTATACTCGTAATAGTCAATTCAGACCATTCATATATTGTTAGCACCCAAATGCTTCGACATATAATGGTAAACACTTTGCTAAATCCAAGGTACCTCAAGAAAGCTCAATTGAATAAGCCCTGTTTGTATTGAGATCCCATATGATACTTCTGATCCTGCTAAAACAGATTTGCCATAATAGGGAAGGAGACCATGACTCCTTGTTACGAGTGTAGATCAAAAATAGATTAAAGTAAGAAAAACAGTGAAACCATAACGATCCTACCACTGACAGAATAGTCTTCATGAAATTTCAAAGGCACCCTCACTGGTGTATCTTTATCAGTTGGATAACGCGCCAAAAAGGAAGTTAGAAGACAATGTGGAGGAATACCGTTTGTTAGAACAAAACTCAAACATTGCTAAAAAACGTCTGCCTTTTCTACCGTTTCCAAAATCCATTAGTAAAAGTAGAACAAGTTTTTAACGAAATGACATTTAACATCAATCAATTAGGGAAATTGCTGTATCAAACTTGGGTTTTAAACATACTAGTAGTTATTTCCGCGTGCCAACTGCTCATGATATGGAACTTTTGATAAAAAATCATTTTCTATTATGCCTCTTTCCATAAAATCACAAAATGATAGCTTTCGTTTTGAACATGAACTTTAAAACGGAAATGAAATGAAGATTATGAGATACGTATTAATCCCTTGAAAAAGAGCGTTGAACGAACTTGAATCTAATAAGGCTGATTTTTCAAATATGTATGATCTACTTCTTGAAGAGTGTGTGTCTAAAGATGTTACATGTTCATATTTGCATTCTCTGTATGATTTAAATGCTTATGCTGAATTACAATGCATGTATCTTCATAAAGTCAAAGAATGTGAATGTCTTGCACAAAAGCTTTCGAAACAAACTGAATCTGTTAATAACGAAGTTCATAATAAGCTTTTAAAGAGTTTTTGCTAAAAACTTGAAAAAACTCGATTTCTCATTGAACTTTCTTTCAACCATTGTAAAGAAAACAGATGAAAAACAACCAGTTTGCAAAGAAAATGCTTTCAAATGTATTTGGAAAAGAATGTGAACAATATCATGAAATACAAGATATGAAAAGCTCAAATGTAACGACAGAACCATAGCCATAAGTGATGTTAAAGAACTTATTCAAGACTGCAAGGGAAAGTCTGTGGAAACTCAGTTTAATAAACCATCTGTTGTTCGACAACCAAATGCTCAACGAATTCCAAAACCATCAGTTTTAGGAAAACCGACTCCTTTTTCAAATTCTCCTGAAATGAGAAGTTTTCAAAAGAAACAGTCGGTTAATAAAACTAATGTGTCGGATGGTTTGTTTAAACAAGTCACTCAACTGTATTTGCCCTCAGATTAGATCCAATAGTAACAAGCAAGTTCAAAACACCAATTTGATTGCACCTGGCTCCTCTTAGGAATTGCCCATCTAGATGTGTCAAATCAGTCACCAATGGGCAAAAAGTAGGCTATATTGACATGGTTCATATCTACTACCTATGAGAAAGAGCTAAGTCAAAGTGCACAATCCCCCCCCCGTCCAGAAAGACAAAGAATGTGATTGGAAAACTAGTATGATTGATCATGTCTAGATTACCCCAACACATGCTTATTGCAAACCAAAACCTAGGAATTGGCAAGCATCAATGAGTAGTCGGGTTTCAAACAAAGATGTTCACTTAGGAGAACATAGGAAACAAAAGCCTTTCTTGAAGTTCAAAGACTTGCAATGTCCAACATGCAAAAAGTGCCTTTACAGTGCAAATCATGATGAATGCGTCTTAGAATACCTCTCAAAGTTAAATCCTCGTGCTTCTGCACAGATTAAGGACGTAAAGCCCATATCAACAACAATGAGATATGTGGCCCGTTGAAAAAATACATGTGAAATCTAAGAAACCAGAAAGAACTGAATCCCCATAAGGACATAGGTTTTCACACAAAAAGAATACCCACTGTCCCTGAGAATACAAGGTCTCTTAAAAGCTTGTCTTAGGTGGCAACCCACGGGTAGAATTACTCAAAGAATGTTTGTCTTAGGTGGGTTTCCCACTGGAAGTTATTCAACTCTAGCAACGAGCAAGGTTGAAAAGTGTGAACCCACACATGGTTCAAATGTAAGATTACTATCATATTCATGCATGCAATCAAACTCTGGGTAGGGTTTACGTGCAGGTATATCATTATCTGGTCAAAAGCAACAAAAGAATGTGACCTAACAATGACCAGATGCAACTAAACAAAGTGAAAAGCAAGAAAATTCAGTAGTCGTGTGTTGCTGAATTTTCTGTGTATCTAAGAAAACCCCGAGTGACAGAATGGTTTCTACAAAGATGAGCTACATCAAATGGCGTCTGCTGAAAATAACACTTCAGGCCCCGTTCCTCAATGTTCAAATGACGTTTGAACAATGCAGTTCAAGCCTCGTTCTTCATCAAATGACTTCTGATCATAACCGTTCAGAACTCGGAATTCAAGACCACAGCAATGAACAGTCAAGTTCAAAGTTGGTTCCAAAAGTTGTTTCTTAAGCAAACAAGACAGCTACATCACGGCAAGAGTTGGAATTACTATTCCACCATCATATAGCAATGCTGAGGTCAACAGGTAAATAAATACAAAATCAGAAAATCTAAAAATTTCCAAAAAGATTCTTCTCGACATGTCTCTTGGAATCGATAACATTTACGTGCTTAGAAATGTCAATTAACATTGACACGGGTGTGTAAATGAAGTTCTGATCATAACCGTTCAGAACTCGGAATTCAAGACCACAGCAATGAACAGTCAAGTTCAAAGTTGGTTCCAAAAGTTGTTTATTAAGCAAACAAAGACAGCTTACACTAACGGCAAGAGTTGGAATTTATATTCACCCATCATATAGCAATGCTGACGGTCAAAAAGGTAAATAAATACAAAATTCAGAAAATCTAAAAATTTCAAAAAGATTCTTCTTCGACATGTCTCGTGAATCGATAACATTTACCGTGCCTTAGAAATGGTCAATTTACATTGGACACGGCGTGCTTGTTGTAAATGAAGTTCGGAGCCGAGAGTTGCAAATAGTTTCAAAACATGTCATTTCATAATTTTCTAAATGGCTTATGTGGAAATGTCTGTACATAACCCGGACTGTCAAATAAAGGAGGTTTATAACATTATCATCCAACGAGGAAAATTACGTTTCTACGTCTTGAGCTGTTCTTACAAGACATTTCAATGTTTTTAGCTCAAGAGAAAGAGGATAGTGTACGTTTCAGGGCTTACCCTTACCGTTAGAAGAGAAGGTCTATAAATCTGGTTTTTCTAAAAAGTTGAACATAATTTTATCAGAATTAGCGATGACAATTCATATCTTTCAAAATTGTGTGTTCAACACTCACCAACCCTCACAATGTTTTCAAAAGACATACATTTTTTAATTGGTCCTATTTTTGGAGGGGGTGTTTTGTCGAAAAACAAAGTTTATTGTTCTTGGGATACATCAACATCGACAATTCTTATGTATTCAAAACATTATCAAAAAGTTCCAAACCATTCATGCTGACCATATTTTCTCCCACAGATTTTTCAAGACATATTTTAATCACAAGGTATTTCAAAAACTAAGTGTTTATTATTTAAAATAAGGGGAGAAAATGTAATTAAAATTGATTCTATTTCGACTCAATGTGCTATATAAAATGGTTTTTATTGTTTGATACTTTATACTAAAAGAAAAGGTTTTATGGTTCAATCTTATACCCAACAACATAATTAATTTCACGACGATTCTGAAGTCATAAGGTGGTTAGGTTAGGAATCAATCCTATGATCCAACCAGAACCGGAGGATCTACCCAAGGATAATCAAAGGTTAGTATAGTAGTCCTTGGTCTATGATTGGTTATGATGTATATGGGAAAATGCTGACTAAGATTGAGTTAACACTAGGAACAATCACAACAAGTGTTAGTAATGACGTCCTTGGTAAGATGAGTAGTTGGAAGATGAAAAAGACAATTTATAGACATTAAAGGGTCTAAAGAAAGAAGCACTCCACATTATCTTAAGGCTGAAACCGTGCTCTAATACATATGTTGTCAGAGTCACCAAGTTGATTGCTGTCATTGAAAGACTTTCATGGATCCCAGGAGTTGATGCAATGCCAACCTTCCCAGCCATTTCGGGCTTCTCTAACAGGAAAAAACATGTCTCATTTGTCACGGAGATACACACGTTATCTATTGACATCTCACTCCGAGATTGTTGATATTGAATAGGTGGAAATATGCTCCAGCCTCCGAGTACTAAAACCAAAATGCACTAATCGAGTCTAGAGCCAAGAGATCAATAAAAATCTCGTTAGGACACATTCTATTTTAAACACTTGTTGAACATCATTAAGTTCACAAGTTGTTATCAAGAATCCTACGCAATATCATTGTGATATTTGCCAGAACATCCGAGTGATACTAATGTATTCACAATGAAGATGGAAATCCATGCTCTTGTGCAGCATCAAAAAAGCTCTTGTAGGTGAACTTGCGAGATTCTATATGAATCAAACTTGTGACAACTGGATATCGATTTGGTCCAGTAAATGATTTGACGGTTGATGAATTTTGATAAAAACATGACACTCTCGATGTGTTACAAAAACTCTTTAACGAGTGACACGTCGATTGATTTTCAAATCAATTTTCTCGTTTATCACTAACGTAAAACATGACACGGTCAAACGGTGTTAGTAACGGCAAAACACTCTAACTCCATTCAAATGCTAATATACAGGACATACTTTCTAGAAAGAAAGATCAAGATTTAAAGACCAAAGACCCTTCGCTAACTCTGATATGAAGCTCTTCAAGATAATGCAAAAGTATGAGCATGTTGGTAAAAACAAAAGATCGCGAGAGATGGCAAAGACGATTAAAGACAATGACAAAGGCTCAAAGTCAAGATCAGCAAAGCATGAAGGAACAAGCTCTACAACAAACAACGAAGACAAAAAAGACCAAGATCACTCGGCTTAAAACGGCACAAAGCAATTCTCACTGTTCTCATGAAGGAGTTTCATCTCTGAGTAATAACTCACTTCGGGGGAGATTGTTAGCCTCAATTTTATTGAGTCAATAAAGGAAGCTCGTTCCCGTGTTCAAGACCTCACTTCGGGGGAGATTGTTAGCCTCAATTTATTGAGTCGAACAAGGAAGTTCGGTCACTCTACGATGGAGCTTCGGTCTTTAATTAGTTAATGTTGTAATAGGATAATATCGGGAATCGGGCTCGATAGTTAATCTAATATTGTATATGTTTCGGGTTTAATCCCAAGCAAAACCCGAGCCCGGGTCCTAGTTAAATATCTCGCGCGTCACTTTTAAGTGTCGGGGTATATAAGGAACTTTTCCACTTGGAAAAGCAAGTTGTTCAAAATATCTAAAAAATATCTTTTCTCTTTTCTCTCTCAATTCTCTCTCTAGTTTCTCTCTCTAAACAACTCATCTCTCTTTCTCATTTCTAGTCCGATTTCGTGATCGATTGTATGAAGTGAAGTGTTAACGGGATCCTACAAGAATTATCCCTAAAAAAATTACTACCCATGTATCAAAATTATTATACATCTTTCATTTTTTAGTTTGTGTTAACCTTAAAATATGTTGACTTATACAGAATTACACTAGTTATTATTAGGCAAGACCCGCAGGGGCTAGAACTGTTAAGTTAAAATAGTTTCCCTTGTCTTGACCTATATATACCCCCTCCATACTTCCATGGAGAGGTGAGGATTCATTTTGTATCTCATTAGGTGTGTGTTGTTTCTCTCTCTAAAAGCATACACATCTTTCCTTTCTCTCACTAAATAAAATGGCTAAACAAGATCCGAAGGCCGGGGAGGATTAAATAAATAAGAAGCCATTTTATTTATTGAGAGAAAGGAAAGATGTGTGTGCTTTTAGAGAGAGAAACAACACACACCTAATGAGATACAAAATGAATCCTCACCACTCCATGGAAGTATGGAGGAGCTATATATAGGTCAAGACAAGGGAAACTATTCTAACTTAACAGTTTTAGTCCCTGCGGGTCTTGCCTAATGATAACTAGTGTAATTACTTACAATGTTCCTATCAAGTACAAATACAACACAAATAAAGTCTTCCAAAGCACTTTCAAAGCTGAAGATGTCTTCTGAGTTCTCTTGGTCTTGAAACTTGTACTCCAGCTTGGATCTTCAGTGTCTTTAATTATACAAGAACCATTATAGTATGCATGAGTTGGATTAACTTCCCCCCAATTCATGCAGCATGTCTTGAAAAGCTTTCTTCTTAGACCTCTTTTTGGCGAAGTTTCTGAATCAGCTTCCCCCCAAACCAACATCCCTATCTTAAGCAGATTCTGAAACAATGATGTAGCTTCAACCATCTTCTATATGTCATTGACGTGCACATCGGAATTTTATAGAAGAAAAACCACACCAAATACTACTTCTACTTGCCATTGGGTCTTGGTGAATATTCGTTCGGGGGTACATGCAAGAAATCAGCAACAATTCTTCTCACGTATGCAAAATACTTCACAAACCATACTAAGTAAAGTAGTATATACTACTTCCCCCTGGAAGTTGACCTGGTAACATCAAAGTCAACTAAGTTCCGGATGTACACATTTTCCCCCATGATGGTTGCGAACTCTCAGAAGCATCATTGTCGTGTACGTCCATATACTCGAGAAGTTCTTGTCTTCAAACGAACCATTACCCTCTTGACTTCACAAACCGTAGTAGGAGCAAAGTCAAGAACTGAAAAAACTTGGTATAAATCAGATCTTGTATAGTGAATGTCGTTGAAGAACTTTGAAATTTTGCATAGGAACTGTGAAGTACCATTGTCTTGGAATAACATAATAATATCCCGTAATAAAATTGTTATTACATCTCAACCTTTAAACTCTCTAGCTAACTTACCACCTCGTAATCTGTTGGCTTTCGATGTGACTCACTGGTGAAAGTAAACCCGATATACCAAAACTTGAAAATGAAGTAAAATCTCCCAAATTTGTTACTTAAGCTTGCACTGTTGTTGATTGAAGAACGGTGCAAGATTAAATCACAAGTACTCTATACCCCAAATCCTAAAAGATAAGAAGTAACATCACCTCTTGAAATTATCCACATCGACCGTCGCGAGTGACACTGCGTACTACAACGTAACTCCTTAAGTGATAGTAAAATCAAGTCTTCAACCACACCCCGACTACAGGAAAAACAATAATTCAAGTCTCAATCATAAGCGTTATACGTTCAAGCAAGTCATCAATCGATAGAGTGGGTTTAAAGAAAAGGGGTAGAAAATAGAAGGAAGTCTTGATGATGAAATAAGTAGACGCCTTCGTGAAACCCAACTTCAATCTTAAATAAGGGATACCAAATCAACTTCATGATCACTTGTCATCGTAATCTGAATCTTTAGCCATTTGTCATTTTAGTGAATCTTATTTGGATCATTTTTAGTGTTATGTATCGTGTTTGTTGTGTTGTCATTTGAATGTCGTTAAACTAGGACAAGTGTTATTTTAAATGTCGTTAACGAATCAACATTGTCTAGTCAACTTGTCATGATAGCGTTTTTTATCGGCTCAATCTATAAATATAAGGCCAAAATATATATTTGGTTCATAGCATTTTCTTTCAATAGCACCGGCCTAGCCCAACACCATTATACAACTAGCCAACGATTTTCGGTTATAGCTTAGCCCAATACGTTTTGATAGAAACCGGCCTACTGTTTTTGTGAATACTCAGCCCATTTTAAAGTAACATATACCCAGCCCAATGTATTGTTAAGGACCGACTGCCATAAAATCATACCACCCGGTCCAAAATATTTTGGGATATAAAGTAATATCAAATCCCTAATATTTCTCAAATCATATAACCCTAAACATATTTCCATCGCCTCCATATGTGTATTCTCTCTTCACATACAGTAAAGAAGATCAAATCCCCATTTGTGTTTCAGTTAAACCAAGGCAAACACATTCATTCCCAAAGATGATCATCACATCCATCTCTTCCATCTCTTGCATCTCGATAAGCATTTACATATCCATACTTCTTCCAATCTATTCATACGCAGATAACCCAGATATATTAATAACAAACACCATTTTTAATCTTTAATTTTGAGTCCTCCAAAGACGACGTGCTTCATGATCATTCGAATATGGTCTCGGGTAGGTGTTTATTTTTGCTTTTCTGTGTCAATCGAACCAAAGATTAAGTGTAACAAGTTTGTTATAACTCTTCTTTAATTTTGTATATTGATGAAGGTATAAACCTTCCACAGATCAGTAATGATTTTTGCTCAAACAATTAAGATCTTTAAGATCTCCTTGAACTATGAACAATCTGAGATCATTTGTTTGTTTGTTAATTTCGTTTCGAGTCATTGATGTTGGAAGAGGATGGAGTTTAGTGATGGTATTTGTAACGATGAGTTAAGATTAGCAGTTGGATTTGTTATGATGTGACGAAGAGATTACGTAGTGTTGTGGATTTAGATTTGTTGAATGATGTTGAGGTTGTGATTGTTGTATTCGATGTTGTTGTTGTTATTATTGTTATTATTGTTTGAGTAGAGTATGTTCTATGTCATTTCTGTTTCATTTGTGACTCGTTTTTAGTCGACTCGTTCAACTCAATAAATACCGAGTTGACTCGATATGGTTCTTGGATTTACACAAACCGCTGGCACTAATTGTACCAGACCGTTGTGACAGTTTTTACCCAACCGCCACCACCAACCAAACCGCCACCAAGTTTCAAAATGGGTAGATTATCGTTTAGTTTGGACCATGATAAATTGTCAAACCGCTACACTTGTTACAAACCGCTACGGCAAACCGCCACAGCAAACCGCTGTTGGTTTTGGGACCACCTAACAAACCATTGTCAGTGTCTTTTTTTGTTTTCTAGCACAAAAATGATTAAAAATAAGCTCAAAAAATACTGTCTTTTAAGCACGAACACATCAGATCTAAACCAGAATAACCAGAAACATGAAACAACATAAACATAACATGTTTCTTGGCTTTTTTTTTTAAATAAGCCCACAAAATAAGCTGATAAAATCATATCTAAACTGAACTTATAAACCGAGACAGCAACAAATAATACAAAACATTTTCGTAGCTTTTACACAGGAAAAAACATGAAAAATAATCAAAAATTGGACCAGATCTGAACAGTGAATCGAGACAGCAACACGATAAAACAAAACAATATAATACACCCCTAGTTAGCTCTGATGCCAATTGTTAACAATAAGAAACACTATCTAGACACGATCCGAAGGTCGGGGAGGATTAAACAAGTAAGTAGCCATATTAGATTGATAGAGAGAAAAGGAAAGATGTGTGTATGCTTGGTAGAGAGAGAACACATACACACACCTTTAAAATTATTACAAAATGAATCCTCACCCCTCCATGGAAGTATGGAGGGGGTATATATAAGTCAAGACAAGGGAAACTATTCTAACTTAACAATTCTAGTCCCTTAGGCGTTGAGGATATGGGCCTATATAACTAGTGTAATTCTGTATAAGTCAACCTATTTTAAAAAGGACTACAAATCATTTCGAGAATAACAAAATCGTAGGGACCTGAATTTACCAACTTCAACGAGACATATTTTCAGCAATTTCCACAGGGTAATGGAATGATCGACGGCAAATTCTAACAGCTTATTTTAGCGAGTTTAAAGAGTTTTGAGAGATAGTTTTGCATATAAGGAATAACGCATGAGTTAATGCTAGCACAGGTCGGCCTAAACATTACATTAGAAAGTTTTGGTGAAGTTGCACAGAATAAGGAAAACTTTTGAGGTCTCAAAGTTTGGGTGGAACTATTGTTTTGATCATTTGATGAACGTTTCATCGCTTAGAAAAGCGGCAATTTTTTTTTGATTTTGTGTTGTTGCTTATTAGTTCTTTGAAAATATTGCCATAGTTAGGCATTCCGGGTAAAAACGTCAACAAGAGGTACGTTGATTCGAAACAAGGTCAGATCCGAAGTCTAGGAATTTCCGTATTGGGCCCCATTTTTTCTTCCTTAGGCCCTTGAGGAATGGGATTATTTTTGGTTTGTAATGGTTTTGGGTCAATGAACATTTCTTTGACTGGTTTTAGAGGTTGAGTTTTTGGTTGTGGTGCAGGTTCATCTTCTTCATCATCATTATCGAAGTTGATAGGGTTTCAGAATTGTTTTGTTGATCATTTGGGTTATCTGGTGGATCATATGATTTACCACTTCTTATGAATATGGCATTCACATGCTCATTACGAGATTGCGGTGGTTGATAGGCTTTAGAGTTGTTACCTCATGGGTTTGGTTGAGTGTTGCTCAAAAGAGATCCAGAAGGTCGACCAGATTGCTTGTCAACAAGTCTGTCGAACTTAGTTTCAAGGTTTTGGATTGAAGCTTGATATTTTTAGCTACTGTTTTGAGTTAAGTTTTTAGGTCCATGAATGTTTCTTTGACAAAAGCGTTGGTTGATTGCTGAGATTTCATGAAATCGTTGAATTGTCTTTGAAGATCATAGGATTTATCATCGGCATTGGATTGGTAGTTGTCTCGGTTGTAATCATTTTGTTCACTTGAACACCAATTATCACGATTCGAGTCTCAGTCACGGTAATCATTGTAAAAATGAGTCTTACAGAAAGTTTGCATGAATTTAGCCTCTTCTTCACGAGACATAGGTATGTCATCATCGTTAAGATTGGGTGTTGGTTGTTTTGCACGAGATTGGAGTTCTTTATAGTGAGCATCCATTTTTATGGTCATGGCATCCATTCGGGCCATAATTTTGTCATTGTCAGAATTACTACTACCTTCATCGGTGAAAGCAACAGTTTTTTTAAGAGATGATTTAGTTTTTTGATTTTTAGCCCAATCGAGCTTGAGTAGGACTTTATCTTTGAGAAGCTGATAAGCTTGATTTGGTGTTTTATAGAGGAAAATGCCACCGGCTGCGGCATTTAGAACTTCTTGGGTTATTTCATTGAGACAATGGTAAAAGATTTTGATAATATTGCCTTTAGACAGATTATGACCATGGTAATTTTTGAGCATTTCCTTCATACGAAGCCAAGCATCGGTTAGAGATTCATTTTCATGTTGAGAAAAGGCACGGATTTCTCTAAGGATTCGGTCAAAAAGAGCTGGGGGAAATAATCGGCTAATGAAAGCGGTTTGAAGTTCATCCCACGTTTCAATAGTTTCGTCGTTGAGTTCGTCCAACCATGCTTTTGCTTCTCCAGTGAGTGATAGGGGAAACATCATTAGGCGTATAGCTTCATTCTAGGTATCTCTGTATTAAACATATCGCAAATTCTGAGGAATTCATGAATGTGTTTATGAGGATCGGTTTTGGTTCTACCATCAAATTGGTTTACTTTGATGAGATTCAAGTGGTTACCTTTAATGGCAAATTCGTTTGCAGTTTCCGGAATAGTGATTGCGGAACCAGGAGTCAGAGCGACAACACGGTCGACAGCCCACATATGTTCATGATCCATTGGATCATAATTTTGAAGAATATCAAGAAAGTGACAGAAGTAATTGATGTTGAGAATTGGTGGATAGACAATTATCGGGTGTTAAGGTAGGTTGTTTCTTTGATCGAATGGAACTCTTCTGTTTCGTCAACAAAGTCTTCGATTCAAAGTATGTTCAGGTTCAGGTAATGGTTCAACAAGTTTAGAATTGGAAGTACGTGTATGCATCCAAAGGAGAAATTGTTTGGGTTAGTTTGCTAGAAAATTGTATGGCAATTTTTGAAAAAGAAGGGGAGTTAAAATAATTTTCCAGAGTTGACTACAAAACAACTTAAAAATCCCCGGCAACGGCGCAAAAAACTTTGATGTATTTCAAAAGCTTTAAATTTATAATGATTGAAAATACCAATTTTATTATAGGGAAACACACGGGTAAAAGTATAACCCACGTATATAGTATAATCTTTTTTAGGTAAGACCAAGTCCTCCACAGGGATTTGAGTAGTGTTCAAATAATCAGAAATAAAATAGACTTTAACAAATTTGAAAATAACTTTTGATTTACTCAGTGATAATAAAGATGACTACTCGGATAGTTGAAAATAATTTATAAGTAGTGGTAATGATTAAGACCTCCAAGATGGATTCTTAACTTATAAAAAGTATTTCTTATTGGAAAACATTTTTACAAATTAACTTAATTAACTTAAGACTTATATTTAGTTGGCTAGACCAGATGGGGCGGGGGGACGTGGGTTATGATTTACGTGGGTATGTAGGTGGCTTGGCAGACCGCGATGTGTTACTCAATCTGTGAGAAGCTCAGGATATGCACACTCTTATGTGGATCGTTCTCAATGTAAAGCTACTAGGGCATTATATTGGTGAGAGTGTAAGACATTGGTTTCATCATTCAGAGATTTACTCCTAAAGATGGTCATTGATATTTGCTTTGATGTCAGACAAGTAAATCACAATAACAGATCCATTTAGCTAACATATTACAGATCTATTGATAACTAACCATAAAATCTAGAACTCAACATAACGGGTAACTCCTCTTCAAGACCACTTAATAACCGATATGATTATATAATCTAAGTTGATAAGCAAAACCAACAAGATAAGATTAAATAAGGATGCAACATAAGCTTGAGATTAATGATATCACAATCATACCAAACACTTATTCATTATCATAACTTCTTCGAGTAGTCATGAGAGAATTAGCCTCTCATGGCTATGTAGTTCATAACATAACTTGATTCAACAAGAAACTTCATTATGTTACCTACTTTTATATAATTATTGCAAGAATTTGTACTTAATTTCTTAAATGTGTTATTTGTGTGGAAACTAGAAGGGGGGTTGAATAGTTTTTACCATTTTAAAATTAAAACTTAGATTGTTGACTTATGTGAATTCAAGAGATATACACAAGTGTATATGATAGCGATGCAATAAATAAATAAACTAACAACAAAATATAAGCAAGTAAAGATAAGAAAGATCAAACCGATGACATAATGATTTATAGTGGTTCGGCTATGAAGCACCTCTTCGCCCTACTCTACTCCCCAAGTATCCAATTTGAGAGTTATCTTCACTATGTCAACAATCTCCATTTAGATGGAGAAAACCGTACACGTCGCTTACACTTTTTCCGGTACTAAGCTAAATACCAAGTTCTAATTCGAGATAGAACCAATCTAACACACTATGTGTTTTGAGGCCTAAATACTAACCTATCATACACATATGATACACACAACACACAACACAAGATATACAAGATGAATGATTATCACAAACGTGATGACACAACTAAACTAATAACACTTGAAGCTTGACGTCTTCTTGAGTGTTCTTCACTAAAGAGTGGAATGAGTTGATCACTTGTAATGGATTATGTAACAAGTATAATGATAAAAGAATATGCAAAAGATAAAATATGTATAAGAAAAATATTTGTCAAGAGTTGTTTAAAATGAAGGAGTGAGGTTGGTATTTATAGGCAACCATTTGAATTTCAAATCATGTCCCTGGGGAACAAGATGTGCGACCCACGGATCCACCATCTCCTGGATCCGTGCAGTGCATTTGGTGGATCCGTAGGAGGAGCTAGGACAAAAATTGTCATTTAGTGATTAACCCCAAATCTATACAAAATATTTTTTTGTACTTATTAAAACTAGTTTAATAGATTCTTCTAGAAGAAAATATTTCTTATCATAAATAAGGAAAGATTTTCTAGATTTAGGAGATTTGGAAAGATTGTTTCCACTAATGGTTAATCCTATTTTGCCTTACATGATTAATGTAGCTAGCTTATAATTAATCATGTGTTAGGTTAAATTATTTGATTAGAAAAGATTTATGCAAATGATAATATTTTTCTTTGATCATTAACTATGTTTAATAATGCCATATTCATACCTTAAGTGATTAGTCATCGGCAAGTAAACTTTCGACTAAATAACTTGTTTACATAAACTTTTACGTAGTATGACATTATATTTGTTATTATCAAAACATGAAGATCATTAAATATAAATATCGTTTTTGAGCGAATATTTATATTAACATCTTTTTTTCAAAAATTAAAAAGCACCTAGAATGTAGTAAAAATAAGTTGGCGGTGGAATTTTGTTTCAGATGTATTTAATGAAGACGATGGAGAAGTGGGCCAGGCTTAAAAGAAAGTGTTGACGTCATTTTTCTTCAAATATGTTTCACCACTTTTTATACGTGTAGTAATAGTTGTAGATAATTAATTAAGCATTATTCTATCCGTCTTATTTTTATTGTCTACGTTTTTTTTGGGATGTTCCAATTTAATTGTTCACTACTAAAAATAGATAAGGAAGTTTTATCAAGTTTACTATATTACCCTTGTTTGAAATTATTATTACAAACATTAAAGAAAACTTTAATTAATTAGCTAAGGGTAAAACTGTCATTCTGCCAAAAAGTAAGAAAGAGAAAACAGTAATAAATGCACTTTTCTTAAACCGTGTGTTTTTTGTCGGGGGACAATAATTTTGGGACGGAGGGAGTATTTTTTTTGATCGAGTGATATTTCTTTCGTCTAAAATTATTGTTTACAGACAAAAAACACACAATTTTAAAAATGCATCATCATTACAACTTTCTTTTTCTATAAAAAAACATCATTATTACCGAACCGAAATCGATAATAAACCCAAAAAACCGAACCGCCAGCAAAACTATATAAATTGGCCATCACAACGAGTATTTAATTATCTTTCTATAAATTGTCACTTTGATATATTTTCTACAAACTTTTTTTCGTCTTTTTCACGTTTTTTTACGTTTTTCGTCTTTTTTCTTATTTTTTATTCGTTGTTGAAATTTGCATGAGAAATCACATGTGATTAAACACTAATTTAAATATTCTAATAAAATTACATGTGATTTTCCCCACATATAATTTTTTACCAACTGTGATTTTTTCACTTGTGATTATAGAAGTTTATAAATGAATTACTATAATCTATATTTGTAAAAAGTGTGTGTGGTATATTGTTAAAAAGCAAAGAATGTATATTTTCCATTGCAAAAAACACGAAAAGTTTTTTATTTATAGACAAGTCTGTCAAATTTCATACGGATGTTTAGTGTTTGAACTTCGATATTAGTGTTAAATCACATATAATATGTAATTCGAATTATGGTACAGCTAAAAACGACAAATTTATTTTGGCAAAAGTATATCATAATGCCCATCTATACAAAGTTAATTAAATGTTGGTCGTGATGGTATAATTTGTTTTGTCTAATGATTGACGGTTCATGAGATATTTACATTATAAAAGACTAGTCGGGTACCCGCGCAATGCGGCGGCGGGTACCCGACAACTAAATATAGTGGCGAGCAAACGTTGTTCATTTAAATGTTTTTTCTTACACAACTTTACAAAATAATAACAAATTTTAATGAAAATAACTATTAACCATACCGATGCAACTATTTCACATCAAAATAACACAAGGTTCAAATTAGAGAGAGTAACATAGTTAAAGACATAATAACGTCAATACAAATTAATTCTAGTTTATTTATCAATGAATGTTTTAATTTTTCTTACTTTTTATATGTATATATAATTAAATAAATAAAAAGTAGTATAAAATAAATTATTTAACCATGAAAGAAAACAAAAGGCATAATGTCATATGAAGGTTTTAATAAAATATGAAAAAATACATAATAATTACACTAATCATATGAAGTTTTTAATAAAAAGTGAAAAAACACAATAATTATGTTAATCATAGTAAATTTAGTGTTTTTGCTTGGTAGATTTAGACTAACCCAAAAAAACATCAAAGTTGATTGAATTTGATTTAAGCTCATGATTACGCATATGCTCTAAGGGTGCATATGGTTTGCAACAAGGAATCACTATGGATATGGTTTTCATTAAAGGGTGGTATGGGATTGGAGATATTTATTCGATTGATTATGTTTGGTATATAGTTTATGCTATGGGTATTATATAGAAGTGGACCCTAATTAAATTCTAAAAGATGAGTTTATACCTTTGATATTAATATAAATTAATTAGAAGCCACAAAACAAAATTATAAAAAAAAATAAAAAATGGCCCACATGTGATAGATTGAGAAACCACCCTTCTTGCCCTACTATGAATCTATGACTATCAATTTCATTTTTTGATTCCAAGCCACTAACCAAACAATAATAATGAGTATCATACTCATTCCTTCATTCTCACACCCTCATACCAAACACACCCTAAGTTAATAATTCTCATGTCAATGCTGTTAAAAAATACTCATGTCGAAATCTATAAAAGATTGCTTAGAAAAGTAGAACATGTCAACATGCTTAGAGGGTAGGGAACGACTGCGCCGTTCATTGGCGCCGTTAAACGGCGTGAGCTTTTTGAACGGCGCTCGACTCTGGCGCTCGCGCCGTTCATAACAACTCACGCGGTTTTATTTATTTTTTATTTTTTAAATATAGCCGTTTTTTAAAAAAATATGGACGTTGGGGGAGCGTTTTTTTAAAAAATATACCCCAAAAAATTCCATTTTTACCCCTTAAAAATCCTATAAATACCTCCTTATTATTTCATATTTCACACACACTTCCAATATATTTTATACTTCACTAATTTTCAATTTTCTTAAACCTATGGATCCCAATAATTCCGACGCATACGATCATTATGATATTTATTTTCAAAGTGACTATGATCGATATATGCGGGATTATCAGGCGTATGAACATTATGTAGCTTTGTGTGAGCAAGAGGCCGGGGGTTCGAGCTCGGGTCCAAAGAGGAGGAGGACATACATACCCCGTGAATAATGATCTAAATGTGTTGGACTAACGAACATTTGGCATGCATTTTTTGGGGTTCCAGGGGCGAATAATGATCTAAATGTGTTATATGGTTCCCCACTATTTGATGATGAACTTGCTGATACATCTCCGGAATGTCCATTTGTGGTAAACGGACATACATATAGGAAATGTTACTATTTAGCCGATGGTATTTATCCAGCATGGTCTACGTTTGTCAAATCATTTTCCGTTGCAAGGGATGAAAAATCCTTGAAGTTTAAAAGAGTTCAAGAAGCTGCAAGAAAAGATATTAAACGAGCTTTCAGAGTACTCCAAGGTCGTTGGGGAATTAGACGACAACCCGCTCGTGCTTACCAAATCAACATGTTGAAAAAAATAATGTATTGTTGTATAATGTTACATAACATGATTTTGGAGGACGAAGGATTTGAAGTGAATGTGAGAGATTTGTTCGTTAGTCCAACGCCGCATATTCAACGAACTTGGGTGGAAAGATGCGAATTACATCTTAGGAAATCAAAAGAGCTTCGAGATAGAAAAACGCACATCGATCTTCGACAGGACCTTGTGGAGCATCTATGGAATAATCATTAGTTTGTAATTTTAATTTTATGTAATGTTTTATTTTATGTAATTTTATGTAATGTTTTTTATATTAATGAATTAAATTTTAGTTATATTGGGTATTTTTTTAATTAAGTAAATTAAAAATAAAATAAAATTGGAGAACGGCACCAGAAATGTGGTGCCAACAGATGCCCCAGCAAATGTGGTGTCGTTCAGGTGCCGTTCTTCATTTTGCTGACGTGGCAGCACTTTTTGAGAACGGCACCAGGAGAACGGCACCACTGCTCTAGCACTCCTACCGAAACAAATAGTAAGTGCAAGGGGCGGCTATAATTTATGGCTTATGATATATGTACCCTCTCTAAATCACCATTTGTACCCCCCGGGTTTTTTCTGGTTTTTTTTTTGTATTTTTATAATTTTGTATATGTTATAAAACTGTGACACGGAAAAAACGGAACGAAAAATATAAAGTTTAACAGGTCAAAAGTATAAAATTGTCAAAATTTACAGAACAGAAACTGATAAAAAACTGCGTTACACTGTAAAAAAAAGAGATACAAAAAGAATCTTTTGTATCTTATTGGCACTATTCATGGGCTAGAGGGGTACCAATAGGGGTACCCATAATTTATAGGTGACAAATCAAAAGCATCATGCAATTGGGAATGTAAAACTGAAATCCACCATGTTTTGCCAATTGATTTACATTAAAATTTTAAGCTTTTGAATCTTATTTGCTCTATTAAAATGGTATTTATATATCATGAAGAACAATAAGAAAACACTTGCATGGTACATACGTAAAACAACGGTTTCGACGACATTAAAAATGAAAAAAACAAAAAGTTTATAAAAATATATGAAGATAGATGTTGAATTAAAGAACACAAAATTTTAAAAAATATAATAAAATTAAATAATAAAAAAATAAATAGATAAAAAGATATTTTATTTTAAAATAATGTAGTTTTTTTAATTAAGAAGTAACTAAAATGTAGCCTCTAAAATAAGATGTATGATCAAGATTGCATATCCTTATATTTTCATAATAAGTAAGTTTAAATGTTTGAATTTTTAAAATTTTCTTAAAATAAAATGTCCTAAATACTTTATAATATAGTATAAATATATAATAGATAAATATCATCTCTATCTTTCTTTCCTCTCTAAATTGTTAGGGTTCATGCAACATTTTTAAATTATGAATGATGGTGATGTTACGTTAAAACTTTGTCAACTTTTTTGAACATGAATGTAGCAGTCGTGTGCTTTAGATAGAGATGACATTGATGGAAGTATAATTGATTGTTTAGTGTAACGTGACTTGTAAAGAACGAATAAGGTTTCTTTGTTTCTGAAAATAACTTGTACTCCTGTTCCAAAAAAGTATACGCTTTAGGGTAGACGGAGTGGAACCATTTTCACCTCACCACTCACCATGGTGAGTGCTATTCTGACGTCAGAAACTCGCGCACGAGTGGGTGTGGTTACGGTGAACCAGCCACCGTGGTACATCACGCTTCATTACCCGACTTTCGATATATTTCTTGTTACATGCCGACACCCCCACAGATTCTGCTCCTAGCATTTCTTGTACCGTATTTGCCCGACATGGTCATGATTTGTTGCCCAGGATCCGGTCTATGCCATACGAGTGAATTTGTTAAAAAGATCTGAAAAAATTTTCGTTGATAGTACAGAGTGTGTGGGTCGTAACGACACGGGGTTTGCCGTCCCCAGAACGTTCTACAGGTTATTATAAAGTTCGACCATACTTCGCCCACATCGGAAAAATAATGAAAATCCACCAATCCATGCCGTTCTTAGAGTGGTAACTAAAGGATTGGATATCATTAAGTTTATAAAAACGTACCAAAACCAAATCGATGACCCGATTTGGATCTCTTTTGCAGCTATGTTAAAAATCGAACCACACTCCTTTGTTACAAATATCCCAATGATCTTGGACCGACGCATTCCATGGGATTTAGAAACAAAGATTGATGAAAAACGACTTATGTTCCTTCACGATAAATTAGGATGAGCGATTTGTGGAGAGAATTCCTTTGTTTGTTGTTGCTTCCTTGACGACGATTATTATCAAAGATGATCGTTCCTTTTGCTTTCTGAATAATTATTAGATCGGTGACCTGTGCCAATTGCCATCGTTATTTAACAACAGAATAGCCAAGATCCGAAAATAGAATTGAAAACGCCTATCATTTGTGAAGATCTATGTGCGTTTGAATTTGATGTGTAATCGGAGAAAGAATTGTTGGTTTAGAGATCTAACATACTAATCGGTTGTCACTATATTGAGTTGAACCCGCACAACTGTTCATGAAAATGAACGACTAATTAAGTTTGAAATATGAGTATTGGTATTACCTCTAGCTAACCATCAAGCACTCTAATGGCATTCAACGTACGACACGTAGCTTGTTTTCCTCTTCGACCTCTATGGAATAATCATTAGTTTGTAATTTTAATATTATGTAATGTTTTATTTTATGTAATGTTTTTTTTAATTTTATGTAATGTTTTTTTAATTTAATGTAATGTTTTTAATTTAATGTATTGTTTTTAATTATATTGGGTATTTTTTTAAATTAAGTAAATTAAAAAAAATATAAAAAAATGGAGAACGACACCAGAAATGTGGTGTCAACAGATGCCCCAGCAAATGTGGTGCCGTTCAGTTTCTGGTGCCGTTCTCCATTTTGCTGACGTGGCAACACTTTTTGAGAACGACACCAGGAGAACAGCACCACTGCTCCTAGCACTCTTACCGAAACAAATAGTAAGTGCAAGGGGCGGCTATAATTTATAGGTGACAAATCAAAAGCATCATGCAATTGGGAATGTAAAACTGAAATACACCATGTTTTGCCAATTGATTTACATTGAAATTTTAAGCTTTTGAATCTCATTTGCTCTATTAAAATGGTATTTATATATCATGAAGAACAATAAGAAAACACTTGCATGGTACATACGTAAAACAACGGTTTCATTTAAACAGTTTTTATTTTATGTACAGTAACGATTATAAACATTAACTAAAAACTGAGTCATCAAAACTAACCACGAGCCTGTAGCAACATTGATAAATAAGTTGTGTTTAAACAAAACATTCAAGAGATATTGTGTCTGCACTTTAATCTCGTGAGAATTAATCGATTATATTGTATGTTGTATTCGCACTGTTGATAAATATCGCTTCGCCTTTCTTAAAACTATTTTATATTTTACTATCAATTCATTGTACGGCTGATAAAATTATGAACACAAGTAGAAGTATTCTTAGAATATGTTTAACATGTGTTCATGTAACAATAGATATTTTTGAGAAAACGAATTCAAGTTATACTCAAAATATGCATGCTACTATTTGACTGAAAAAAATTAGTTACTAGTAATATTATTATTGGTTGAAATACAATTATGTTAAGTTTAAGCATTTTTATCATAATCATATTATTATATTTAATATTTTTATCTTGAAAAAAATAACGACGTGATTCTTTCTAAAACGTATTATCAATACGAATGAAAAAGACGAGAAAATATATAATATAAAATAAAATAAAAAGGAACCAAAGAAAAAAACAAAGAAAAAAAATAAAGTAAAAAAGCTAAAGAAAGAAAGAAAAAAAAAGAAGAAAAAAGTTAGAACACATTAAGAGGTAGTAAGACATCCTCTTCCCATCTTGTTGGGTAAGAGTTTTCAACCTATGACCGCCTCTGAACGAGAATAAAAAAACAAACGCACTTAATGATTAAAATGTCTGACCACGTCTGAACGAGACAAATTAAGAGGCTGTTAAGAGGTATATTTTAAAAAACAAACACCACCTAACTTTGTACTGGTAAGTATAATTAGTGCTTCTAGTTATACTTAATACTACTATGTTAATGCTGTTAGTTATACTTACTATTGTTTGTTATAATTAATATTGTGAGTATTGTGAGTATTGAGAGAAATTGGTGAGCATAAAAACAGAAAGAGAGATGTGTGTAAATAAAAACAGATAGAGTGAATTGGTGAGAAAAAGAAATGAGAGAAATTGGTGAGAATGAAAAACAGAAAGAGAGATGTGTGAAAATAAAAACAGACAGAGTGATTCAGTAAGAAAAAGAATTGAGAGATATAGTGAGAATAAAAACAGAAAGAGAGCTTGTGAGAATCAAAAATTGATGATGGAAATACTTTTTGGAACGAAATTTAAATAAGAGAAATTGGTGAGAATAAAAATAGAAAGAGAGATGTGTGAAACAAAAACTGACAGAGTGATCATAAGAAAACATTTAAGAGATATAAGTAAGAATAAAAACAGAAAGAGAAGCTTGATGAGAATCAAAAATTGATGATGGAAATACTTTTTGGAATGAAATTGGAGTTAATTGCTGGGACATCAAAGTTAATGCTAGATTAGGCATACACTTACTACTACCCAGTGTTAGTTTAATGTTGTTAGGCATAAACTTACTAACTACTGTTTAAGTTAATGCGCCAGCATACACTTAATGCTGCCAGTATCAGTTAATGCTGTTGAGGGTGATTTCATAAATACTTTGATTAAGGGTTTCAATCACTCATTCGATCAATTTTACACTTTGATATACTCTCTAATCATAAACCCTAACTCAATTTTATCATTCATCATCAAAACCCAACACAATGTCAAACCTAAAGTTTGCTGAAACTCACAATTTGGTTGTGTTTTTGGAGAAACCCAAAGAAAGTGATGGGTTTGAGGGAATTATTGATTTTTTGAATGCAAGTTCTATTAGATATGCGCTAACGGTGAATCCCACCATCTATACTTCATGCATTAAGTAGTTTTGGGCTACTGCTAAGGCAAATACTGTCAATGGAGAAGTGCATATACAAGCCTTAGTAGATGGGAAGAAGGTGATCGTCACTAAGACGAGTGTGAGAAGATCTCTTCAATTAACTGAAGGTACTGAATGTCTACCCAATGCTACTGTTTTTGAGGAACTAGAAAGAATGGGGTATGAAAATCTTACACAAAAGCTTACATTCTATAAAGCTTTTTTTTCACCTCAATGGAAATTTCTTATCCATACAATTCTGCAATGCCTTAGTGCTAAGACTACTGTCTAGAATAAATTTAGTAGAACTATGGCCTCAACTATCATCTGTCTTGCCATAAACTAAAAATTCAACTTTTCCAAGTACATTTTTGATAATATGGTGAAGAACTTGGAGGGTGGGGTTAAATCTCTAATGTATCCAAGGTTTGTTCAAGTGTTCCTAGATAAACAAGTTGAAGGAATGACCAAACATAAAGAAATTTATGTTACACCTTCTCACACTAAGAAGGTCTTTGCTAATATGAAAAGAGAAGGAAAAGGTTTTTCTAGGAGAGTTACCCCTTTATTCCAAACTATGATGGTTCAAGCTCCTGAAGAATTAGATGAGGGTTCAGAAATACCAACTGATCCTCAACACACACCCACTATTATTCAACCATCTACATCATAGACTCAGAAGAAACAACCAAGGAGGAAACAGAGGAAAGACACTAAGGTTCCTCAACCCAGTGGTTCTACAGAGCCTATCACTGATGAGGCTGCCAATGAGGAGCATGTACCTATACATTCCAATGATCCACTACTCAGTGATGAGGATAGATTGAAACTAGATGAATTGATGGAACTTTGTACCAACTTATCACAAAGAGTTATTCACTTGGAGAACACAAAGACCTCTTAAGCTGTAGAGATAACTAAATTAAAGGAGAAGGTCAAGAAGCTAGAAAGGAGGAATAAGTCAAGAACTCCAAGGCTTAAAAGGTTAAGGAAGGTTGGTAGATCTGCACAAGTTGTTTCCTCTGAAGATGAAGATTTGGGTGCTCAAGAGGATGCATCCAAACATGGGAGGAAAATTGCTGATCTTGATGCAGATGAAGAGGTTACATTGATTGATGAGGCTCAGGAGATAAATGATGATAATTTAATGTTTGATACAGGAGTTTTTTATGGGCAGGAAGTTGAAGTTAAAAAGGTAGTTAGTACTGCTAAAGTTACTACTGCCAAGACCTTAATAGAAATTAATGCTGAAGTTACTACTGCCAAGACTTTAATAGAAATGAGTTAACTCTGGCTTAGACCTTAATAGAAATTAAAGCAGTTAAACCTAAGGCTGTTACAACTGCTGCTACAACAACTACAATTGCTGTTACAAGACCCAGGGCTAGAGGGGTTGTAGTCCAAGAGCCAAGTAAATTTAGAACAAAAACATCATCTTCACAAACTTCACAACTTCCACAAACTAAAGACAAAGGCAAGGCAAAGATGATTGAGCTTGAGAAGCCTTTGAAAAAGAAAGATCAAATTTTGGTGGATGAAGAAATTGCTCAAAGACTTCAAGAAGAATTGCAAGCTGAATTAGAAGAATAGGAAAGGCTGGCAAGACAAAAAGAATAAGAGGATAAATTAATTTCATGGGATAATACTCAAGCTATGATGGAGGCAAATTATGAGTTGGCTCAGAGAGTACAAGCAGAAGAACATGGAGAGTTGACCATTGAAGAAAGATCAAAACTGTTTGTAGAGCTCATGGACAAAAGGAAGAAGCACTTTGCAAAGCTTAGAGCTGAAGAGATCAGAAGAAAACCACCAACCAAAGCCCAAAAGAGGAATCAAATGTGTACTTATTTGAAAAATATGGCTAATTACAAGCATAGTCGGTTGAAGAACAAAAGTTTTGAAAAAATTCAGATGTTATTTGACAATACTATGAAGTGGGTAGATTCATTTGTTCCTATGGATACAGAGGTTGTGGAAGGAAGTAAAAGTCAGGCAGAAGGAAGTAAGAAGGGAACAAGAGAAGAACTTGAGTCTGATAATTCAAAGAAGCAAAAGATAGATGCGAATGTAGAAGCTGAAGTGGATGATGAAGCAGAAATGAAAAAGCTTATAGAGATAGTTCCTGATGAAGAAATAGCAGCTGATGCTATACCATTATCCACTAAGCCCCCAATCATTGTTGACTGGAAAATCATCAAAGAAGGAAAGATGGGATACTTTCAAATGATCAGAGCCGATGGTAGTTCAAGGAGGTACTCATCAATGATTAGGATGCTTTAGAACATTGACAAAGAATACCTGGAAACACTCTGGAAGTTGGTTAAAGCTAAACATGGGAATACAAGGCCAGAGAAGGCATATGAAAGAGTGTTATGGGGTGATCTGAAGGTAATGTTTGAACCTGATGTAGAAAGTGAAGTATGGAGAAATCTACAAGGATATAATGTGACAGTTTGGAATCTATTTTCTTCTAGTGGAGTACATTTTGTGAGATTTCAAAATCTGCATATCTTTATGCTGGTAGAGAAAAAGTATCCACTCACACCTGTAACAATCACAAAAATGCTCAACAAGAAACTTCAAACTAACCATTGGAATGAGATGTGCTATCAACTTCTTAAACTCATGACAAAATAGTGCAAGAATCCTAGAAGTGTTTGAATGCATCCTCTTGGTGATGGTGAAGACTTTTAATGAAGAAACTTGAGATTTAAAAGAAGAATATCAAGTTTAGGGGAGGATTGTTGGGATTAAAAGCTTCTTGATGCTGTTTGGAAGTAACTGCTACTAAGGTTAGAGTTACTATTGCTAATATATATTACTACTACTAATGGAAGTTAAGCCTGCTTAGAGACTTAGAAGAAATACTACTAAGTAGTTAATACTGCTAGTATACAAGTTACTATTGTTAGTGTAACTTAGTACTGTTGATGAAGAATGAAGAAAATATTCTAAGTAGTTACTACTGCTTGTACATAGTTAGTGCTGCTGGAATAAAATTTAATGCTGCTGCTTACAACTGCTGAAAGATTACAACTGCTAGAAGAGTTTCTACGGTTAGAAGGATAAAGATGAAGATTGCTTATCAAGATTACTTACGGGATAAGTATGAGATATTTTTGTAATAGATATGTATATCTTATTAAGTTAGAAGATTTGAAGTTATCTTTTAGAATTATAGAAGATTTATAGTTATCTTGTAAAGGACTCCTCGGTGTATAAAAGGAGATCATAGGTTATGGTTACAGATACACATACACACATACATATACGTTTTTAATATATAGCTTCAAGGTTGTAAATCTTAGTACTACACATAGTACTCGTATTATTGATAATAATATTGGAGCGTTTTAGTAATATCATTGTTGATACATTGTTCATACAATTTACTGTTTCATTAATATTCTTCTAAGTGTTAATGAGTAGATTCCACATACTCTTTAGTATTCATAAAGTTTCTACCATGGCTGTTTTGGATTTATCTAAAATAACTTAACCTTTACAAGCTAAGCAATCGATCTTAAGTTGGGATCAACAAAAAGGTCAACATAAACTTGGTGAGCTCATAGGTTTAGAGTGTAAACCCATTTGATGTGCAGGATTTAAGTAGGACAATAGTGCAATACAATAGCAGAGTGCAAGCAGTATAAACAGCATTCTAATAGCAATCATAACAGTCATATCATAACACATAGAGTTTAGTTATCAATCCAATAGAGGCCCAAGCGCTTATAGTCCTCTGAACCTATCGCCTAATAGTTGGAGCTACACAGTCGGCTAAGTAGTTGTAAGTAGTAATCCCAATAGCATGCATGAACATATACAACAGCATTGGGCGGCTTATGGCCTCAGCCAAGCGGCTGGCCCTGCGTCCCCACAAAAGTTTCTTGATTTCGCGTTTAAGCTTCCCGTTTGAGTTGTGCTTGGTCGTGGGTCATTATACTTTAGTAAAACTTCATTTTAACTCATTCTTGGGACTTGGAAGCTTGAATGGTTGGTTCTTTTACTTTTGAAATGCTTTCGATCTTTAGTCTTGATCCGAGATTCTTCGTACTTGCATTAAAACTTGATTTATTTTTGTTTCTTTGTTTTCCTATTCACATGGCTATATAAACTTGGAAACACACTTTGATACAATAAAGTAACAAAAACATAGATAAAAAGCCAAATAAATTATACAAAAGTAACGGATACGACAACTAAAATACTTTACAAGTTGAGGCGTTATCATATCACCCACACGTAACCTTTGCTTGCTCTCAAGCAAATCTAGATTAAGAAAAACAAACCACATGGTACATGAAAATAAATAGGAAAAATATGATCAATTATTTCAAGTACAAATACAAGAGGAGACTCATCGTTTATGCTTTATTGGTGAAAAGTTGAGACGTATGGCAATACCCGTTGATTTTCTTGCTTGATTGAAATTTCTAAGCACCCCACGAAAAAGAAATGAAGTATAATTCACTCATCACTCATTTTATTTTTTTCTTGGTGGAGTAAGAGAAATCACACTCAAAGCTCAGTCGCGACTAGATTTATTACCATAAGCTTGTACAAGAAACAACACAACAACCGATGGGGCGTAAGCACCAAGTGAATACATCTAAAGAAGCAATTTATCAGGTTTTGTTGGTTAGGCTTCGGGGTTCAGTGGATAAGGCATGGGAGTGTTTTGGAGTTAGGTGTGTAACATAAGTAAAAAGTTAACAAACCAAGTGTTGCTAGCTACCACATTCTGCTATCCATATGAATTTCGAGCGATGATACACTTTATTTTATTCATATTTTTCTTTCTGTATTACGTCTTAGCACATTGGCTAATCGATACCAATTTATCTTTGTTTTCCTTCATCTTCATATTATTAAGCACATTGGCTTTATTATTATATATTTGATTTATACCAAAACTCGATCAACCTCCGATCGATGATCATCAAAAAGCAAGATGTCAAAAAGACATGGAGCTAGCAACTTTCTTAAAATTCATAAGGATTTCCCACATAACAACCATCATTCCAAGTAGCTAGCAACCAACCAATAGACTTTGACTAGGGTAAGGCTAGGCTAACTGGTGCATACTTTATTTTTCTTTGAATTTAACAATTAAGGACAGGATGGATTATCGTGAGTTTTTATGTGTGGGTTTCTAGTGCAAAGAGGGAGCACTAACAAATGGTCCATATGTAAGATTTAACTAATCAAGATGGTTAGCTCAAGGCGTTAAGGTAAAAATGGAAGGCCATTTGGTTTTATTCTAAATTTGATTCTTTATCACGCATATACACTTATTATCATACAAGTACGATCTTACTACGGTAATCGTAATGATTTACGAGCACAAGTTCTAGAATAAATAAAATCACCGGCACACTCATAGCAAAAAGATTCTAGCATAAAGAGATGTATGCTATATATGAAATTGGCTCAAATCCTCTCAATTTAGTGGAAGGGCTATAATTTGTGCTAGCAAATGTTATCGATCCCAGAATAGATTGCAATAGCAGTCGGGACACATCTTAATTTTTCAAAAATCATGGATTTTACCAGTGGATTAATCTAGTTATTCTAATGTATATCCTAAAAGCTTGAAAACAACTAGATTACGAGGGCAAACAAGCACACAAAATTTAAAATTCACCCAAAAATGTGGAAATTTAAAAATATACCTCGTTTTCCCTATTTACCCCCCCATACTTAAGTTTAGCATTGTCCTCAATGCGACCAAACGAAACATACTAGAAATAGGGAAATAAGAGTAAGAGAGAACCAGATATTCGGGAATGTCATTTGTACTTGAGCTCCATATGCTTCTGGCATCATATCCTGCAGTAATCTTTACACAAACTATGAAAAGCACAATATTTTTGGATTTTTGTGTTTTTCTAATGTCACACCCCCACACTTAAGCTTTGACATTGTTTTGAAAGATCTGGGTGTAGACATTTGAAGTAAAGAGAGGAATTAAAATACAAAAAACACTAAAAATAAACGGGTTGCCTCCCGAGAAGCACTTATTTTATTAATGAGTCATCAGTCGGACTCATAATCCTTTTTCGCTTCATTTTTCTCCGAGTGGAGATTTCTTACTCGGATCCTTTTTTACGTAAAGGAAATTTCCTTTAACTATTCCTTCGCCAGTTTCATCTAGGTCATACAGCTTAGCTTCGTTACAAGTGTTTTCCACTACGCTGTATATGAACGCTTTTTTGCGACCCATGGCATGGTTTCGTGATAGTCTGCTGGAAATGGTGCCATGAACGGAATAGCTTCCATTTTTCCTTCTTCTAACATGAGATGAATTTCCTTAGTTGTTTGCTTATTTATTTGCTCTTCATCATGGTAAAGTTTAACACGATGTCCATTGAGAATGAAGCTTTCTCCGTGTTTGTCATATAACTCGACATAACTAGATAGAAAACCATGTTTGACCATGAATGGTCCATACCATTTTGATCTGAGTATTGGAACTTTGAACTTGTACTTTGATTTATACAAGAGAACTTTGTCTTCGGCTTTGAATTCTTTCTGGATCCTGAATTTCTTATCATGATAGATTTAGTTCGAGCTTTGTAGAGTTTGGAATTCTCATACGTTTGGAGTCTCAATTCATCGAGTTCATGCAATTAAAAAAATCGTTTTTCTCCTACGATTTTGAGATCAGGGTTACAACTTCTAAGGGCCCAGTAAGCACGATGTTCGATTTCGAATGGTAAGTGACATGTTTTTTCGTATAATAACCGATATGGCGTAGTGGCCATTGGTGTTTTGTATGTCGTACGAAATGCCCACAGAGCATCATCAAGTTTCCTCGACTAAACGGAAGGGTTATCTTTGACTGTTTTTTCAAGAATTCTCTTTAAGGCTCTGTTGGTGTTTTAAACTTGGCCGCTTGTCTGTGGATGGTAAGCTGTAGCGAAACGATGATGAACTCCATATCATTTTAAAACTTTCTCCATTTGTTTGTTACAGAAGTGAGTACCTCTGTCACTGATACTTTTTTGCTTTCAATTTTTCTTGAGTGAAAGATTCTTACTTCGGAACCTTTTTTTGAACGTAAAGGAAATTCCTTTAAAAACTATTTTCCTTCGGCCAGTTTCATCAGGGTCATAACAAAGCATAGCATCATTACAACACAGCCAAGGTGTTTTCATAACGCTGTATATGAACATTTTTCTGCGAACCCATTGGCATGGTTTCGCATAGTCTGCTGGAAAAGGTGCCATGACGGATTATCTTCCATTTTTCTCCTTTTTCTTTTTCTATTCCTATCATGAGATGAATTTCCTGGAATTTCCTATATATATCAGGTTGTTTAGCGATCATTTATTTGCTCCTCGTCATGGTAAAGTTTAACACGATGTCCATTGAAAATGAAGCTTCCTTCGTGTTTGTCATATAACTCTACATATCCAGACAAAAAACCATGTTTGACCACGAATGGTCCATACCATTTTGATATGAGTTTTGGAGCTTTGAACTGTACTTTAGAAACAAATACAAGATAACTTTGGTCTCTTCTGACATTAATTCTTATCTTCTCCGGATCTAAGTTTCTTAAATCTATACATGATAAGCTTTAGATTCGATGAGCTTATAGAGTTTGAATTCTCATTACGCTTGGAGTCTCAATTCATTCGAGTTATGCAATTGCAAAATTGTTTTTCTTCCTCCACACCTCCCTTTTCCTCCCTGCATATAAAAATATCACAGGGTTACAAACAGCTTCTATGGGCCCAGTAAGCACGGTGTTCGATTTTGAATGGCAAGTGGCATGTTTTTATTTATAATAACCGATATGGCGTAGTGCCAATTGGTTTTTTGTATGCCGTATGAAATGCCCACAACAAAGAGCCGGCATCAAGTTTCCTCCTTCTCCTCTCTTTCCCCTTTTCCTTCGATCAATCAAACAGAAAGGTTATCCTTGACCGTTTTTTTTTTTTTTGAGATTCTCTTTAAAAAGCTCTTGGTGTTTCATTTTCAACTTTGGGGGCCGCTTTTGTCAGCGGAAGGTAAGTTGTATACGGAAAAAAACGATGAATGCAAACTCCATATATCGTTTTAAAATTTAAAAAAAGTACCCATCTTGTTTTTGTTACAAAAAGTGAGTAACATCTGACCCTGATTCAAAGCTATTGCAGCCAAAACAAGAGAAAAAAGTTTTTTGAGAAAATTGATCACAACTCATGCATCATTGGTGGGTAAAGCTTCAGATTCTGCCCATTTGGACACGTAGTCAATACCAACAAGACTATATTCAAACTTATGGGATTTAGGGAATGGTCCCATAAAATTGATTCCCCGTATGTTAAATTAATTCACAGACTAACATATGGATGTTGTTTGAGGCACATCTTTTTGAGAGGCATCTCAACTCTTTGTGAAAGGCTAACCAGAAACTTGGAGGGGGCCAAGGCGTCACATTTTGGAACTAGAGAATGGGCCTCTTTGAGGATTGTTGGCCAATAGAAACCAGCATCAAAAACTTTCTTTGCTGTGGTGGAAGGACCATAATGTCCCCCAGCAGGGCCATGATGACATTTGTTGAGAATCTTTCGAGTTTCAGCCCCGTAAATACATCTCCTGATCATTTCGTCGGGGCACATTTTGAAGAGATATGGTTTCGTCTAAGAATTGTGCTGTAAAGGTTCTGAAAAGAACTTCAAAAATAACGTGAGTGTATGTGCAAACCCTTTTCTAAGAATTTTTCCAACTAGATAATTGGCGAAATCAGCGAACCATGGAATTTCATCTTCCTCGGTTAATGAGACATTCATTAGAGTTTTGTCAGGGGTAATTTTCATCATTCACAAAATCATCAACCAAATCGCTGTCGTCATAACCTTAATTTCTTTCTGTCTCCCATATGGTGGAATTTTAAAAAGGAGAGAATAAGTCGTGACAAATGTCCTGTCGCAACATTTCTGTCCTTTCTTATTTTTGATCTCAATATCAAACTCTTAGAGTAGTACAAAATCTACGAATTAAGACTGGTTTAGCGATCTTGTCTTACAAACATATATTTTATTATAAAAAAACAAAATTAAAAGAATTTTATTAAACATATAAAAACCGCATAGTAGTGGTTTTTGAGTGAAAATATATAGTTTTTTTTTTTGAGGAGACAAGATACGATTAAAATTATGGAACGTGAAACTAACGGCAAGTAGTTTTTTCGCTCTCCGGACCATATAATTTTGTTGAATCGTAATGTTGAGAGTTTGCTAGCGAAATAATTAGATGAAAATGTTTCCTTCCCGTTGTCCAAAGCACGGCTACCAACAAGGCAGCCAATTGCTTGCCATGCACATTAAAGTTCAAATTCAAACGGTTGCATTTGCGACCAATCCTGGTGAAACTATAATGGGTTGTTTGTTAACTTTTCTTTGAGAGCCGATTCGAATTTGCCCTCGATGCAATTCTTTATTGAAGTCAAAAAAATACTTCTTTTTCACAAGAAGTTTTGTCATAGGACGGGAAATTTTGGAAAAATATTTGGTGAATCGACGATAGAAACCTGCATGTCTTAGAAAACTCCTAATGGCTTTAACGTTAGTGGGCGTTGGAAGTTTGGCTATCACATCGATTTTTTCCTTGTCGACTTCTAATCCTGCACTGGAGACTTTGTGTTTAAGCATAATTCCTTCTGTCACAATGAAGTGACACTTCTCCCAGTTCAGAACAAGATGAGCTTGTTTGCATCGAACGAGCATTTTTCCCTCAAGAAAATTTTTTAAATAACAAGACATGTAAACGAAACACAATCTCCCATATACCAAAAAAAATCGCCATGAAAACTACAATGGAGGTTTCAAGCATGTCTAAGAAAGATGGCATCACGTACCTTTGAACTTTGAAAAAATGAAAAGTTGGCGGGTGCGTTGCAAATGACCAAGCATACGTTTGTTTATAAAGCGTAATCTCCCATAAGGACAGTGAACATGCTTTTCTAAATCGGACAGGTTCGATTGGAATAGAAAGTAAACCCCGAAAACCCATATCATAAAAACAAAGAAATTGTTTCCTTGCAAATCTTTCTAGTATTTGATCATGAAGGGTAATGATGAAAAATGAATTCTTTTTTTCAAAACATCATCAAGTGGCCTTCGTTCACTTTATTGCGGGTAAGTCAATACAACACACACCAAACCGGTGACAATTCTTATAGGAACACAGTTCAATTCTTTTCATTATTAGTCACAATAAACCGGTGACAATTCTTGTAGGAACAAGTTCATTCTTTTTGTTTGTCACAATGGTCATTCCTCCTTTCTTACGTACGCAATGCACCGGACTCACCCAAGGACTATCTTCGATGGGGTAAATGATACCAGCATCGAGAAGTTTGATAATCTCTTTTTTCATGACTTTTTTCATGTATGGGTTGAGTCGACGTTATCTTTGAATAACAGGTTTAGCATCGTCCTCAAAGTTGATTTTGTGTTTGCAGAAAGATGGGCTAATTCCTGAAATGTCGGATGTTTTCCAAGCAAATGCTTCTTTGTGTTTCTTGAGAACGGAAACAAAATGCTTCTTTCATCGTCTTTGAGTAGAGTAGATATGACTACTGGAAGAATGGAATGTTTTTTCCAGAAAAGCATATTCTAGATGTTTGGGAAGAGGTTTCATCACAAGATCGGTTGGTGGATCTTGGATAGAATTCTTGATCCTTAAATTTTCTTCGAGGAGTAATTCTTTGAAATTATCCTCGACCTCTTCCTCTTGCTTAGGGATTTCTTTGATTTTAATTGCCATGAATTCTTCTATTTCATGGTCGAGAGATGATTCGCTGATCTTTTATAACATGCCTAAGAATGGTTTAGAATCATCAAGCAATGCATCCAATTCTTCTTCTATTACTTCATCAATAATATACATGCGGAAACATGTGTCATCATTAAAATGAGAATGTTGCATAGCTTTGTCGATTAAGAAGGTGATTCTATCATCCCTTACTCCTAGATTGAGTTCTTTATTTTTGACTCGGATGATAGCATCAGTGGTGTGCAGAAATGGTCTTCCTAAAATGAGAGGAAGTTTATCATCCTCCTCCATTTGCAGGATAACAAAATCAGCAGGAAATACAAATTTCCCAACTTAGATGAGCATGTTCTCCGCAATTCCCATCGGGTATTGGTAAGTATGGTTAGCTAAGCGGATACTCATCCTTGTAGGTTTCAAGGTGTTTCCCGAGAGTGAAGCGTATAGTGAATATGGCATCAGGTTAATGCTTACGCCAAGATCGGCCAAGGCGAGATATTCAACTAAACCTGCTACGGTGCATGGGGTCAGGAAGCTTCCAGGATCACCCAGATTAGATGGGAGCTTCTTTTGAACAATTACTAAGCATTCTTTGTTTAAGAAGGCAGCAGAGGCAGCAGAGATATACTACCAGCATCCTTTTGATGCTCGTGAGAACTTTCAAGAACTTCCACTAATTAGGCATCTCGGGCAAGGACATATCAACGAGGGACATTGATCTTAACTTCATTGAATAATCACAACTTAGGCATAGAGTTCTTCCATTTTTAATTTCTTTACGTCGGCGCTGAGGGTACGGGAGTTTTTGGCTTCTACGCCTTGAGTGGTGGTAAATCCGATTTGTTTTTTTAGAAAGGACTCAACTCTTCTTCTGCTTCCTTTTCGCTTCGTCAACCATCATCTTCACTAACATCGTGGATGACGATAGGTCTTAGATTTAGGTTACCCGCGGATCCGTATGTCAAACCACTCTATGTTAATAATATACGACATTCACATTGCGCATTTCAGAGCGGCAGGAGACGTATAGTTTATCATTCATTGGGTTGGGTTTTGGATTGGTTTGGTTATTACTCGGGAGTGAACCAGTTGGTTGAGAGGAACATTGGTCAAAGAGTCGACCAAACTTTGTCTCAAGATCTTGAATCGCGGCTTGGGGATTCTTTTGTCCTTGCTCAACTTTGGTTTTAAGATTAAAGAACTGATTTTTGACAAAGTCGTTCAATGATTTTTGAGCAACCATGAATTCTCGCATGGTTTTTTCAAAGTCTGACTCGTCGAACTTCTTTTCAGGTGTTGGTGAAACGGAAGGGGTCACCTCTCGAAGTTGGGAGTTTCAGTTTTCATCTCTTGGTTGGCGGTCTCGCCAAGTTCCTGAACTCCTACCGTAGTAGTTTCCTCGGTATCCTTCTCCTCGATAACCTCCATAGGCATAGTTGGCTTCTTCATCTTTGGGGCCTCCCATAGGCTTGTCGTCACACTCTGACGATGGGTGAGGCCCTCCACAACTATTGCATCTATCTCACATCTCCTTCATTTCTCCTTTGATATCTTTGAATAGCGAGTTGATCTTGGTGGTCAATGCTTCCATCTTTTCCATAAGTTTGGAATCGTTGCTACTTTCCACGAAGTCAACGGTTTTACGAATGAGTTTAGCTTTGATGTCCTTAGACCAATCGAGTTTCAAGAGCACTCAATTTTCGAGCAATTGGTGTGCTTCATTAGGGGTTTTGTAGAGAAAGATTCCTCCGGCATCTAGGATAGCTTGTGTAGCTTCGTCAAGTCCATGGTAGAAGATTTGGATTATGGTTCCTCGTCCTAAACCATGTTCGTGAAAACTACGAAGTAAGTCCTTCATACGTAGCCAAGCATCTACAAGGGACTCGTTGGGATGTTAGGTGAAACCTCAAATTTCTCCCATGAGTCGGTCGAACATTACGGGTGGAAAGAATCAGCTTACGAAAGCTTGTCTCATTTGTTCCCAAGTAGCGATAACACCGGGACTTAGTTTGTTGAACCATACTTTGGCATCACCGGCAAGGGATGATGGGAAGAGTTTGAGTTTGATTGCGTCCGCATTGGTTGTGCCATATCAGAACATTCCGCAAATCTCGACAAATTCAATGATGTGCTTGTACGGATCGGCCCGCGCACGTCTGTCAAATTGTCGGTCTTTTATCATCGAGAGGTGATGACCTTTAACGGTGAAGTTGTCTCCAAGGTCAACCGCGATGACAGCGGCCCCGGGAGTGGGTGCTACGGCTCGGTTGTTTCCCTGCATAGGTTGATCTTCGGCCATTGGGAATGGCAAATCAGAAAACTGGTTGTAAACGATTAAGGCTTCGAAGAGGTTCTCGAAAGGTTGGTATTTAACTTTGGGAGCTCGGTCTTCAATGGGCATGAATGGGTTTCTTCTCTTCTTTTTCTTCTTGGTTTGATGGATGAAGCGTTCGGAATAAGGAGTAGTTGGTTCTTGTCCCGAAGAACGGGTGTTCATTCAAGAGCAAAATACAACTAGGAATGGGTTAGAGTAGGTTTCGCTTCTGGAAAAAGGGTGTAAAAGACGGTACGAGAAAACATTTTTGGGCTGCTTAAAAGGTTTCCAGCCTGGCGGCTAAGACTGCCAGCCGAGCGGCTGGTGGTTATCGGTGGGTCGCGAGGGACGAGCCGGCCGGCTCGGATGGTAAGTCGGGCGGCTGGCTTAAACCTAAAAAAGATAAACTTTAAAATTTTTTGAAAACAAGGTTCGGGCTTCACGGATTGGTTCAAGCACGAAATTTAAAACTAAAACACGATCAAATCCCCGACAACGGCGCCAAAAACTTGATGCGTGCGATACAGGTAAGTTTTAAATTTATAACTCGGTTACTGAATTTCTTAGCAATACATACGAGCAAGTGTACTCGTGGAGATTTGTGTGTTTAGGTGGTTTAAAATTTAGTGCGAACTATTCTAACAAGCAAATAATGATTATCGAGATTCAAATGATTTAAAGACTATACTTGATTAAACAAGTTTGGGAAATCCAATTTGTATGATTGTGATGAACATTTTAACATGTTGATTATATGAATTAGATAGTGATCTAATCTATTGTTTTCAAGACCTTCAATCTTCGTCAAGACTTAAAGTGACAAAAACAAGCATTAAGTTTAATCAATCAATTCAAGACCACTTCAATTTCAACTTATTTGATTCGCGGTTCGTTTCACACACATGTTAACACCCAAAATTATGATTCTTGTGAGATCAAACCGCTTAATAAATGGTCAATACAAAAGGTAGCCAATCATAGACAAAAGGCGGAAATTGATTGGTTAACAAGATCCCTTTCATCCTATGATATGTTTAACAATCAATCCGGTTTGATAAAACAATGTCAAATGAATCATAAGCATAGATGGATCTTAGAAATAACTTGAAATTGAAGAAAACATGTTATCACAATCATAAACAAATCATCATTCCACAAACATCATTTAATCAAGTGTATAAAGAGACTAGCCACTCATAGAAATCAAAGACGTATTTCCAGAAATTAAAGGATTCATAAACATGATTAAAAAGGTTCTTACAAAGTATGTAAAGATTACAAAAATTGAGGCTTGGATGCTTTGAAGAATTCTTGATGTTCTTGACCTCCTAAGATGGCTTCTTCCTCCTTCAAACTTTTGTGATTTTCCTAGGATTCTAAGAAGGGTTTATGGCTTTGAGAGAGAGTAGAGATATTTTGTTGATTGGATTATTTTTAGATATATGAGACACTAGCCAAAGAACCCTATTTATACTTCTAGGAAGCCCTTGGTGTATTTAATGCTTAACTTGGGGCCAAAGGGTCATAAAATGCCTGTAAATGGAAGTCTAGATCCTTCTTGATCGTTCATGGAGCTTCAAGACAAAAGTGGTGCAGCAGACGCAGACGAGTTGCCCGGCTCGTTGTCTTAGCCGGTTGGCTGGGGCTTCGGCTGCATGTGTATGTTGCTCGATTTTGTGTTTAAGCTCCCCGTTAAAACCGTGTTTAGTCGTGGGTCTTTATACTTCAGTAAATCTTTGTTTAGGCTCATCCTTGGGATTTAGAAGCTCGAATGATTGGCTCTTGTACTCTTAAAATGCTTCTGATTTTTAGTCTTGATTCGGGATTCTTCGTACTCGTATAAAACTTGATTTCTTCGTTCTTTTCTTTGCTTTTCTTGTACTTGGCCAGAAATAAACTTGCAAACATACTTTGATGCTATAAAGTAACAAAACCATAGATAAATAGCCAAATAACTTATACAAAAGTACGGATAACGCTACTGAAAACATACTCAATTTGAGCGTTATCATATATAAACAATTGGTCGTCTGCCATTCATCAAGAGGTTCAAAAGATTTTAAAAGATGAAATTGATCCTATCGTTAACCAAGTTGACGCTAGAGTACAAAATTTTGAAATACAATTTTTAAAAGAATCAGCTAAATTTGTTCGAGACTTCAATTCTCTTGCAAAAGAAGCTGATAAATCTCTTGATAGGATAAAACGGTTGGAAAAAGAAAACGAACGTCTCTTGAGAGCAGTTGTCAGTCATGATATTATATCTATTGTGTAAAGTAATTCTGTTGTAGATACATCCGATCTCCAAACTGAGCTTGATCATACGAAAGAAAAGTTTGAATCTTGTGTCATTAAAAAGGAAAATGAATATGCTAAACTTTGGAATGATTGGTACAAAAAATGTGAGGAATGCAAATATGACAAGATTTCGTATGATAAAGCTTACAACAACATGCAACATCAAATCGAACGCTTGCAAGCTTAGTTGGGAGATCTCAAGGGTCAGAGTAGTAATACTTAGTGTGCATCAAATACCCTTGATCCTTTGTCTCAGAAACTTGAAGATGAGAACGTGTCCTTAGAGTTTTAGGTTTTGAATGTTGCAAAAGAAAATGAACATCTTAAGACTATTTACAAGAACCTTTTTGACTCTATCAAACTGACACGGGCTCAAACCAAACTCACAACTGACTCTTTGCATAAAAATCTTAATGATATGATTTATGAAAACGCAACGTTAAGAGCCCAGTTACATACCAAGTTTTCTGAACAACAAAATACAGTGGATGGTACGAGTGCGAATACTAAGTTTTCAAAACCATCAATCTTAGGGAAACCACATTTGCAATATCTGAGAAACCAATCAGTTATTAGACAATCGACTGCGTTTAGATCTGAATGACCTAACTTTCTAAAATCTCGGTTTATTCCAAAGGTTGATGTGAATAATGATTTGAAAAAACCAGTCACTCCACACTCGGTACCAAAAACACAAGAATCAAAAGTTGTGAAAAACAACAAAGTGATTGCCCCAAGAATGTCTAGAATCATTCCTCTTATGAATGCTAGGGTAGACAATTTTTTTGGGTAAAGGGTTACCCTGATAAAGCAGGGTAGTCAAAATCAATCATTGTTTCATAATCTCATGTCATCACTAAGAAAGATGTGAATTCAACACAAATGGTTTATCCTCTACTAGAGTATAAAGAACTTCTAAGACCAGAAGATCACATCCTATGAGTAATCCAAAGAATGATAGGATCCCCTTTTGTGTCTAAGAGTAGTTGCCTCTCGAATAATCTTGAGAAAATAGAAGAACACCATAGGAATTTACTATTTTCTAAAACTCCAAACCATAGGTCATCTGAAGGTAATAACATTAAGCTTGCTATTCGAAATGATAAATATAAGGTTATTTGTGCTACATGTAAGCAATGTTTTATTACTTCTAATCACGATGAATGTGTGTTTAAGTATGTGAATAGCATCAATTCTAGCAAGAAAAACCAAAGTGCTAATGTTTCAGAAAGTGTAAATCAAAAGAAACATAAGCCAAATGTTAAGAAATCAAATAAGTTAGGTTCCGAAGAAAGACTTGCTTCACCTAGGCCTAACAAACCTAGAACTTGCCTTAGGTGGTTACCATCTAGAAGAATTTTTGACCTTTGTGGAAAATTAACTGCATCCAGTAACACCGAGAGTGAGTCTGACACATCTGTGTGTGATAATGCAAGTGCTTCTAACCCTTAGGAGCCTACAAGCAAAGGGTTTTCAAATTCCACTTCTTTTCTTGACAGGTTTACGAGACTTTAGAGGCAGAATACATGATGAGGTGTCATTTTATATACTTTTTTAGGTCGTTTAACCCCCTAAATCATGCATTTATGCCCAAAATAGGTACTTAATTGTTCCTTTTCATGTATTTAGCATTTGGAAGGCATTTGGAGGAAATACACTTGACTTGGGCTCATTTAGAGAAGAAACGGACAAGACTACGGACCTACACCAACATCTCTCAAGAATTTCTACTTAGAGGCTGGAGACGGCGTCACAAAATACACGTGACGCCGTCACAAATCCCACCATGACGGTGTCACAATATTTCATGACGGCGTCAGCTCGCACGACCCAGCCCAAGATCTAGAATATTCTACTCATGACGGCGTCACGATTAAAACGCGACGCCGTCACAACGATTTTCCTATATATACAAATCCATTTTAGGGTTTTAGGTGTGTAACTTTAGAGTAAAAGAAAGGGACGAACCCTAGTTCATTTAGCAGTTGTTAGGGACGATTTTAGGGCCTCAAAACCCTATTGTAGTTACTTTATCTTTAACATGCTTGGCTAAACCTTCTATTGTGTTTATTTATGATTGTATGAAACCTAGAATGTAGATCTTAGTGGTGTTGCTTCTTGTGATGAATATGCATGTTAGGTCTTAGAAAACTAGCTTTTCTTTGTATCGCTGTTGATATGTCTAGGAAAACATAATTGTGTAGAAAGGATACCATAGGGTAATAGTCTTCATACTACCTTGCCCCTTATATGGTTGATCCACTCTTAATATATTTCAAATGCATTTAATATACTCTTAGGGGCCTTGTATTAGTCTTCATACTACCTTACTTGTGTGTTGCCTTAACAGAATATTAAATAGACGGCGAATTCGTGTAATTCGTTCATGACTTAGGAAATAATTACATAGATCATCACAAGTGTGACAAAACAACAACACTAGGAGAAGCAATATAGAGAGTAATACATGATTAAATAAACACAATCTTTTATTATATTGTCATCACAATTAGCTTAGATTATTATTTAGTTTAATAGCTAAAACCAAACCAAACCTCTCAACATATGATTTACTGCTTTCATAAAATATAAAAATACAAAAATAATCTTCTCTCAACCCTTAGAATTCTGTTAGACCATGATTAAGCCTTCCCAACCTATTCCCCTAGAGAACGATAACAACCCCCGAGTCTTACAACATTTACTTACAACTACAACGATTAAGGTACATTGCCTTAGGGGAGTTGTAAAACTTTTTGTAAGAAGTCCCTATACTGACAACCGCAAAATGTTTTTTGCGCCGCTAGTGGTGAATAGTAAGGTTTTGATCTACGTTTAGCTTAATTCTACTTGCTTGAATCATTTCAAGTAAGATTTAAATTCCGCATATTAGCTTTCTCGTAGTCTATCCTTTCTTTGTGTGTTTGTTCGTAATTTCCATTGACTATTCCACTCTTCACTATGGAGAATGCGAATCCATCATCAGCCTTAGGATCCTTTCTCAGGAACCACCTGTCAGTTACTTCATGCTAAGTTTACGGCTCGGAATAACAAGCTTTTACAAATAGGCAAACCATGCTCTCTCCTCTTCAAAACCAGAATGAATTAACAACATCTTCCGGTCTCCGGATTCTGCCCTGAAGAGAGAATTAAGGAACTTGAATTAAGAACGCAACGAAGAAACAATTTTGAGGAAGAATTGTTCAAGGATAGGTTCCCTACTGAGAAAGAACTAGCTTACCATAAGGAACTATTAGGAGAACCTCAACCCCCTTTCTCGACCCTAGAGCCCAAGATTAAGAGAGGCGACCCCTGGAGTTTGAAGATTCCTTGCGTAATCGGCACCGTTTACACGGGCCATGCATACATTGATCTACAATCTCCTGTCAACATCATGTCTCGTGCTTACTACAACAAAATAAGAGAAAAATCCTTTCAAGCACGTAGAAACCCATACCAACCATATAAGTTTTGCAACTTCGTTGGAAGAGCTAAAAATGTGCATATATTTATCGGGTGCTTCGTTTATGTTGTGGACTTTATGATTTTAGAAGATTTGGGCAGCATCATTGATAGTGGGTTAAGTGAAGTAGTCTTGGGACAACCTTTTGCGCATACATCTAAGCTCACTTATGATGAATCTTTAGGATTAATTAGGTTTGCCCAAAGGGACGACGAGGTCGTGTTTAGAATGCCTCAAAGGACAAAAGAATTAGACCTAGTATCTTCTTTAGAAAAGGATAAGTTTGAGGCATTCTTTGTGGAAAACTTGAAGGTTAGAAAAAAGGGGTTTAAGCATGTCCTTGAAAAGAGAAAGGGATATTACAAAGCTTGCATGAACCTTGGACATACTTATAAAAGAGATAGGGAAACAATTAAAAAACTCAAAACTAACCACATAAGTATCATCAAGCTTAAGGAGTAAAAGGACTTCGAGTCTAGCTACAAGACTCGTAAAATAAAGAAAAGAGCTTCTTGGGAGGCAACCTAATTTTATTTTCCCCGCACATTAGGTGTGTCTTGTGTTTTATTCTTTTCATTTTATTCTATCATGTTCGAATCCTGATCTTGTAATCATGCTTTGTTTTGTTTTTAACCTCGTCTTAATTTAAATCAAAGGTATTTTGCAAATAATAAGTGTAGGGGAATTTATCTGGTTTTTAGAACCAAGTTCAAGCATGTTAAATAAAGTGTTTAGATTAATTCGCGTCAGTTTCGAGTAATATGAGTAAATTATCAAATCTCAGGTTTTATGCAGCTATCTGTACAGGAATTAACTTATGGAATCAAGTGTAGGAAATTTTTCATCAAAAACAAAAATTTCGTTTTCACAGAACGTGGAGACATCGTCACGATTTACACGCGACGCCGACACCACGACACCTGTGACGGGGTCAGGATTTTTCTGACGGCGTCAAACGCCCAGGTCCAGAAAACTTAAAGTTTTTAATTATTTTTGAAAATAAAACTTGCATAACATTTAAAATATGTACTATTTTTTTATAAACCTGCAAAACCAATGAGTTTGACAATTCTCTCATCCTATCTTTACTGCTTTATCGAGTCGAACCCTAAATTCATATTGTATATATGTATATCGCACATTTTATGCTTGGTATAGTTGTCTTTGTCTTTGATTACATGTTATATTTGACGAGAAGAAGCATGGAAGTTCTTAGGAAGTTTCATTGGACTATTCTTGGAGGACGATTTAACCAGTTATCGCATGTTTCTTCTCTATTATTGAGCAAACCAGGGGAGTACTAGTTTCTTTTCCTTGTTTTCTTTTCTCTTTAATTCGTTTTTACGCTTACCTTTATAGAACATTGAGGACAATGTTCAACTTCAGTGTTCAACACTCCCTTCTTATGACACTTTCAAAATTCGAATCATTTTTTATAAGTGGGTCAATTTTTGAGGGGGAGCTTTTAAAACCAAGTCTTAATGCTTTTAGACACATTCTCTTATATCTACTTTGTGTGTCTAAAACATTTCAAAACTGTATATATTTATCCAAAAAGCAAAATACAAAATTATAAAACCTATAAAACCAAATATAAAATCAAAAAATTTCAAAAATACCAAAAATACTCTTCTTCGACATGTCTCTCGAAATTGATAGTATTTACATCCCTAGAAATGTCGTTTAATAATGACACGGGAATGTAAATAAAGTTCGAGGGAGAGTTTCTAAAATGTTTTAAAACATGTTTTCTCTAAAATTTTCTATGACTTCTGATCAGAACTCGGTTTTAAACAAAAGATAAGTGTACGCTTCAGTGCGCTTTATCTTCAAAAGAAGAGAAATCTTCTTGTTTTCGAGCATTCTTATCAAAAACTTTTCAAAAGTAAGCTCAAAACATATGATTTCTAAGTAAATATCAGCTTAGAACTCGGTTTTCAAAGAAAAGAAAATGTTCATTTATGTACATTATTCCTCAACAACGGGAAGTTCACATCTTCTCGGTCTTGAGCAAAGTCATATAAACATTCCATGTTTTGAATGCTCAAGAAAAGTATCTAGAAAATGATTTTCAATAAGATAAATCTCATATCATTTTCTTGTTGAGCACAATTTTTCAAGATATTTTTCAAAAGAAATATTCAAAATCTTTCAAAATTCCCACTCCAAGTTTTCACTCTAATCTATTTTTAAGGGGGAGCATATCTTTTAAAAGTATCTACAAGTGGTTCATTTGGCATGCAACACTTAATTTTCCCATGCTCGTTTATTCTACAAGTGGATCAGCGTACATTAACTTGTATTTTCATTCACTTGTTAAATCAAAAATTACAACCACGTATGCAATTTTTGAAGGGGAGAATAGTGAATAAAATATGATCAATACGGCCAACTCGGATAAGATCCTTTAAATATAAGTGTGTTCCCGGCCTCGCATGTGCAAAACTCTTTTATAATATGGTGCATACGTGTAGGGAAGCTTTTTGGTGAAATTGAAAACTCTCAATGTGTAATAAATAATTTCTCAAACACGTTGATTGATTTTTCAAATGGTTTTACGAATATGATGATAATATACGCAAAGACTGACCAAACTGATGATAATCAAGGTGACATAAGGCGGTTAAGGATAGGTATTATGTTCCATGATCCAACCAGAACCAGAGGGATCTACCCAGGGACACTGTAATAGATAGAGTAGAAGTCCTTAGGTATGATTGAAAAAAGGAGTAAAGTGAGATTGGGAAGAATGTTATCCAAGGCATGAGTTATCACCAGAACAATCCCAACATGGTGATAATGAGGGTTGGTTTAACCATGAATGGGGTTGAAGACTTAAAAAGAATGGAAAGGATAAAGAGTCTAAAGAAAGAAGCCCTCACACACTTAGGCAGAAACGGGTCAATGCATAATTATCGATTAATCATAATGATGATTTTGGTATTGAAGGACAAGTCTCATGGACCTATGATGCAAGCATAACCTTCCCAACTACCTCAGGCTTTCTCTCAAAGAATTTTGATATCATTTCTCATGAAGTACAACTCGCTTCTATCGACTTTCTCACTCAAGATATAGATATTGATATGGTGGCAGTCGCTCTAGACTCCGGATCACCAAATAACATAAGTGGCACTTATAGAGTCTGAAGCCAAGGAGATCATCAATAAATCTCTTTTAGGAACAATTCATTATACATTATTTTTCATCATCAGAACACTAGCTAAATCATGAGTCCTACACAATCACAATTATAATAACTGGAGTGAATAATGAGAATTGACGGATGCTTTTTGAAAAAATATAAAACTTTTGATGTGCTTTAAAAACACTTGATTCATTACCATGTCGACTGATTTCAACATGTTTTTTTAGACTTCTAAGAAATTCATTGTTCTTGAGGTCGGATCTCATGTTCATTGTGGCAGCTCAAAAGGGACATCTGGGCATGGGGAAGTCTAACTAGTTGTGGACCTCAATTAGTACACGATAGTAACTAAACTGATTCACTCTTATCGTAAATGTCCCGCTTCGAGGTTATAGTTAATGGGAACATGCTAGTACAGCTTCGAAACCATTTCAAGTAGATTCTTTAAATTACTTGTCACTAGGTACATTATTTATACTATAAAAGGCGGGAAACCGATGGCTTATCGTAACTAAAATCGACAAAATGACAAAGACATATCGTCTATATATAGTGTTTATCACTAACTTAAACATACAGGACTAGTAGATGCGTAACTACCACATTCCAGCCAGTGTTTTGAATGGCTTATGGCCTCCAGGTGTAAAGGCTTATGGCGCCCTTGAGGCGGGCACAGATCAAGGCGCGAGCTTCTTTATATGAGTCGCAGTAAATTGAAGTAAATTATACTGTTTAGGCGAAAATTATAGATAATGTGACATAAATAACAATTTAAAATATGTAATGTATCTAATAAAATTCAATAGGTTAAATAAAAAAAATATCAAGCATTGTATAATATTCATGGCATGACGAGATTAAGTTATCTCATGACGCAAAATAGAGGGATGGTTTGTATGTTGCAGACCACTTGAATGAACGACCTAAACACTCAATTATGATTGATTTATATGTTTCTTTTTTCTTTCTTTTTTTTTTTTTTTTTTTTTTTTCTTTTTTTTTTTTTTTTCTAGGTAGTTTCTATGTAATCTATTATTAACATATGAGCGCGATGAATGTTAAATTCGAAAAGAAAGTTTTAAAATCCGTCACCTTTCTTAGGCGCGCCTAGGCTCAAGACTCTAAATCCTAAGGCTCTGCGCTTTTTGTGAGCCTTGTTCATGTGTAGAGCCTCGATCTGAAAAAATTCCTAGAGCTTGAGCCTTAGAGCCTTAGAGCCTAGGCGCGCCTTAAGGCGCACTTTTTAAAACTATGATTCAAAGGCATCAATAGACTCAAAGTTCAAGGATACATTCAAAGGCATCAATAGACTCGAAGACAACTCTGAACTTCAAAGATACACTTCCGCAAGCTCTGATAAACAAGAACTTCCTCAAAGAACATCAAGCACATGAGTGCAAGTAGATCAAGTCACAAGGTCTATGTTAAGGAAGATTGTTAGCCTTCAAGTGGTGTCAAAGTATGAGTATGTCTGTTAAGAAGTGTTCCAGTCAACAAGTATCCAAGATTATCTCAAGGCTAAAGACCAAGATATCAAGATAAAGTCAAAAAGATATCAAGCTAAAGATCAAGATCCAAGATCACAAGCATGCAAAAGGATCCACAAAAGAATTTCCTAGAATACATGGTTCCAAGATTCAAGACGTCACAAGAAGTGAAGCCGTATGTGCAATGACCACCCCTTAGGGGGATATTGTTAGCCTTAGTTTTTAGTAAAGTGATGGTCATTAATATTCTCGAACCTTGTTTAATCTAGAATATGTAAACGCGAATTGTCTAAGCTAATTGGGCCTAAGTTACGGGCTTAAAGCTCATTCTTTGTCTTAGTTTTGGCCCAATGCGGCCCATAGGGAACCTATTAAGGGTCCGACCCTATAGATTATAAATACCCCTCCTAAGCATGTTTGGAAGGGTGTTGGTTCTCATTTTCTTCTAAGAAATCATCCATCTTTCTCTCTAGATTTCCTTCTATTCTCATCTTTATGTGTGAATGATGTTATTGTTACACTCTATTACCCCAAGGGTATCGACCTTGAACTTTGCATATAAAAGAGAATGTTGTAATGGAGCAAGAGAATGTTGTAATAGAGAAAATGTCATCTCGTACAATTAATGTGTTGGCATTTACGAGATCATTTACTCCTTTTTGAACTAAGTCCCTAAATATAAATTCAGTGTGTTATCATAGTTTTTACTTAAACACAATACTTCGGTTTGTGTTTAAGAAAGTGAAAAGATGATTATACTTTGTCATTCAACTATTGATTGTTATTCTACAAACAATCATAGTAAATTATTTGATTTATTAAAATACAAATTTAAATGTTGAAAAACTTTGTTGTGTATTATTTTTTAGTATTGCTTTTATACTATTGCAATATAAAAGTTTAAACCTACATGAGATTCCATGTTAAGTGATTATAACTTAAAGGGTTAAAGTCATCTAATAGCAAAAAACTTTCTTAAATGTTTAATTATCATGAACCCATTAATATACCATAATACCCATCAAACTTTCAAATTTTAGTTTAATATCATACTTTTGCTTACGTGTCGTGGCCAGCAACCGGTTACACCGGTTAAATTGAATACGTGAATTTTTGTTAGCCTTAAAATGTGAGCGACTTATACGGATAGTTATTAATATCTGGATACGCGAGGAGTAGAGTTGACAAGTTATGTTAGTTTAGAAGCATAGAGGATATATATCCCCTCCTTACTTCTAAGGAGGGGTGAGGTTCTATTTTACAAGGTGTATTATTCTTTCTTTCTAATCTAATACACCATCTTTCCTTCTTTATCTCTATACTTACTCTCTATGGCTAGTTACTTATTTTAGCCTCTTCGACCTCGGAATCTTGGTTAGTTAGTGAATTTATGGTTAACAATTGGTACCAAAGGTAACCAGGGGTGTTTGTGTGGACTTTGGCTTATTTGTGGCTTAATTCCTTGTTTCTAGAGCGCGGCTTATATACACGACATATAAAGACACAAAACTTGAATTTTTGACTACCAATCTATAAAAATTTAGTGTTTTTATGAATCTAAAACGTGTTTAGAACAAGATTGTTGCAAAAAGCCTAAAACTTTCTTAATAAAAATTGTTGCTTGTGTGACTTTATGGACTGTTTTTGGCTCGCGTGTTATTCGAGGTTAAGTTTGATTCCTTGCTAATTTTATGGGTTGCTAGTATAGAAAAAAAGGACAAGTCATATTCCTTGTTTCTAGGGAAAGTACACAGCGAGTTTAGTTTGCAAAGACTACAAGTTTACATTTCATTTCAGCGAGTGTAATACTTGTTATTCCAGCGAGTGTAGATTCTTCATTAAGCAACGAGTGTAAACAGTTTCCAGCGAGTTTGGACTTGCAAACTTCTTGCGAATATAGTTTACACATGTTGCGAGTTTGGCTAGACACAGGTTGTGAGTTTGATTCCTAGCGAGTTTAAAAGGACAGGTTGCAAGTTTACAACGAGCATTGACTCACAATGAGTCTAAATTTGCAATTCTTGCGAGTTTAGATTGTGTACTTTCTTGCGAGTATAGACTCAAACTTTCCAAAGAGTTACGGTTTGTATTCTTTTCGAGTTTTGGTTTACAAAAGGTTGCGAGTTTGGGTTTAAAAAGGTATAACGAGTGTAGACTTTTCTGTCTTGCGAGTCTAGAATCAAGGACACAACGAGTTTGGTCTGAATCTTACGAGTGTAACCTTTGATGAACACAACGAGTTTTGTTTAAATGCTGTGAAAGTAGAACTCTGCGAGTGTAGTTGTACATGTTGGTAGCGAGTGTAGAATCAAACAAAGGTTGACAGCGAGTTAGGGTTTCGTGATTCCTAAATACAAGCCCTAGGTCATCTTTACAATTCTCACCCTTTAACTACAAACTATATCACACTGTAAGTCCTCGTTATCAAAGAACTCTAACAACCGTTAACGTGACAACACATATCCTTTAACGACCATATATTTTCACCATTAGTCCTCCGTTAATAATCAAATCACAACAAGGATTACTACAACAACAAAGCAAACACAATACATTACACTTAAATGGTCCTTCCTAAGATTCACTTAAACGATAATCAGCTAGTATTTGGGTACTTGAATGACAAAGTGACTACGAGGTTGATTTGTTATCACTTATTTGAGATTGAAGTGATATTTCACAAAGGTGTGTACTTATTTCATCATCGAGCCTTCCTTCTACTTTCTAATTATTTTCTTCAAACTCCTCCATCAATTGATGACTTGCTTGAATGTTAAAGATTCATATTAAGACATGAACTATCTAGTTATACCTGATGTAAGGAGATACATTGTAGTACTCACAGTGTATAGCTATCACTTTAAGGAGTTACGTTGTAGTGCTTAGTGTCACATGTAGATGCAGTTGTGGATAGTGTTCTTCAATCACTATATTGTAGGCTTAAGTTAAAAATTTGGGGGATTGTACATCAATTTCAAGCTTGGTATAATGGGTTTACTCCATCAGTAGTTACTACAGTTAACCGACAAAATACAAGGTTGGTAAAGTTAGTTAGAGGGATTAAAGAGTATAGATGTGATCAGCAGTTGATTCTCACAGGATAGATTTGGTCTATAGAACGACAATGGTACTTCATAGTCTTAGCAAAATTTTCAAAGTTTATCAACGTTGTTTAAAACTTTTTAAGATTTTTGCTTAAGACATGATCATCTCAAGTATATGAGTGTACACAAAAATGATGATTTCGAGATATCATAACCATCATGGGGGAAGAATCGTGTACGTGGTGTGGTTTTACGGATCAATGAAGATATTGATTTTGTAGATTCGTGTTGGGTATTATGGTTTCCACTTCATTGATTGGTTTGTGTGAAGTATTCTGCATACGTGAGAAGATTTGATGCTGATTTCTTGCATGTTCCCTCGAATGGAGAATCACCAAGACCTAATGACAAGAAGCAGCAATATCTGGTGTGGTTTACTTCTTTTTCTACAAAATTCCGTTGTGCACTTAAATGAAAAAGATAGAAGATCGTAAAAGCTACTTCAAAGTTTCGAATCTACTCAATATATGGTTATTGGTTTGGGGGGAAGTTGATTCAGAAACTTCATCAAAAAGGAGTCTATGAAGAAAGTTTTTCAAGACATGTTGTATGAATTGGGAGGAAGTTAATCCAGTTCATACTTATTACAGTGTTCCAACAATAAGCAAAGATAAAGAGGATCGAAGCTAGGGTACATGTATGAAGACAAAGGACAAGAAAGACATCCTCAACATTGAAAGCGCATTTGAAGACTTTATTTTGTTGTATCTGTACTTGTTAGGAACATTGTAAGTAATTATGTATGTCTCCACATTGGGGGAAGATTGTTAGCCTTAAATGTGAGCGACTTATACGGAATTACATTATTATTAATAACCGGATACGCGAGGATTAGAATTGACAAGTTATGTTAGTTTAGAACCGTAGAGGCTATATATATCCCCTCCTTACTTTCAAGGAGGGGTGAGGTTCTATTTCACAAGGTGTATTATTCTTTCTTTCTAATCTAATACACCATCCTTCCTTCTTTCTCTCTCTATGGCTAGTTACTTATTTTGGCCACCCTGACCTCCGGATCTTGGTTAGTTAGTGAATTTTATGTTTAACAATTTTTTAGAGTTAATTACGTGGAGTTAGGTGTTTCATAAATAGGGTTAGATCCATCTAATAACAAGGAACTTTTTCAAATGTTCACTTATCAGACATGAACCTAATTAAATATCACAATATCCATCAAACTTTCAAATTTCCGTTCAATATCAACTTCGGGAAGCACACATATATAATATAAAGAATCTGACTTAGATTATAATAATACAAATTTATGAAGTGACATGTAAATTTGGTAGATGACGTGGATTTTGAAGATAAAAAACGGGTTTTTATTGATATCAACTCGAAACCAACAAAGTTTAACATGTATTATGATATTTTGTTAAGTCCATGTCTAATAAGTGAATATTTAAAAAAATTATTTACTATTAGATTTCTTTAACTAAAAGTTAAATCACTCCAAAAGAACAACACTTAAATAACAATCAACTATTGGTTCTTTGATGTCGAATGTAATTACTCAGTTGCAATCTTATTGCCTATAGCGCAACTTAATGATGTACCAACATCCTAAACATATCGGTGAAAGGATTTTTTTTTTAACAGAGTGAAAGGATATTTTTAATGTAGGGTTCAATAAAAATTAAGATAATGAGGTGCAATTTTGACTATCCATCTTATTTTTACAAATGGTATGGAATCACATAATAGAATGACATATGTCACTTTTCAATTAAAAATCACTTTTATTTTGAAATTAAATATTTTTTATCTATTTATTTTTTATAATCTAATTTTATTATATTTTCTAAAACTTTGTGGTCTTTAATTCAATATTCATTTATGATGTATTTATATGATTTTTTAGTTTTTTTTACGTTTTTATTAAGTTTTTTATTTATTTTGAACAGCAACTTATATTAAAACGCTAGCAAGGAGCTAGAAAAGGATTACATGGAAATATAAAGAGGATTCTTTAACCAATTTATCTTACTAAAATTTAACTTGCTTCTAGATCTACACCACGTGAAAGAAAGCGCCACGATATCATCAAATAACCGAGCTTTAGACGGAAAGGGACCAAAGATCGATTTATTACGGAAGTTCCAAACCGACCACCAAGTGATGTAAAAAACGCCTTCCATAAGCAACTTCAGCTTGGAAGAGAGCCGAAGACTAGAGAACCACTCCCACCAATCATCATAAGAGGATAAATTCAATAGATTAACATCCCACCATCTCGATATACTCTTATACAAATCTTTCATCATGGGACAAGAGAAAAAAATGTGATTTGTAGACTCAACCGCCAAATTACAAGATGGACATAAAATAGATTGGATGTCCATACCTCTACGAGAAAGATTAAGCCGCGTTGGGAGGTTGTTAAGCTTGACTCTCCAAGAAAGAATATTAACCTTTAGTGGAACATACTTACACCAATGCGTTTTAGAACCCACCGTCCCAAGAGTTTTATCATCAATGAGGATCCTAGCCGAGGAGACAGAAAACTCTTCGTCTCCTGAAAGCGACCAACACCATCTATCTAGCATATTAGGAAGACAAATGCCTTCCAAAAGAGATGTCAACATAGCCATCTGAGAAGCCTCCGTACCACTTCTAGGATTACGCCTAAAAGAAGTAATAAGACTCGGTTGTGCCATTTTCCCAGCCACAGAGATCTTTTTATCTAATTCGAGAGCAAAAAGTCTAGGAAAGAGATTATTAAACGAGACATCACCCTTCCATGGCTCATACCAGAACAAAGTTTTCTCCCCATTACCAACCTTTTTCTTAATGTAGCCTAAAAGATCAATACCCTTGTTTAACAAAATAGGGAGAGTGCGAACAATATCAATCCAATTTGATGACGCACTAGGCTTAATATGATAACCAAGCTTACCATCGACACCATGAATAGCCTTAATAACACGAGACCAAAGAGAGAAGCCTTGAGAATGAAAACGCCAAATCCATTTAAAGATGAGCGCTCGGTTAAGTGCGAAGAAACTCGAGACACCCATACCACCCTTATCCTTAGAAGCCAAGACGTTTTCCCATTTAACAAACGTCATTTTGCGAATGTTAGGATCCCCACCATTGAAGAAATGACTACGAATTGCTTCTAATTTATTAATCACATACATAGGGGCTTTATACATCGACATGTAGTAGATCGGAGTAGCACCTAAAACAGATTTAAGAAGGGTTAATCTACCGCCAACGGATAGAACCTTCGACTTCCATTTGGAGAGGCGACCTTGAACTTTGTTGAGAACAATATCCCACGATTTGATTCGAGACATGTGACTACCAATATTAACACCCAAGTACTGAAAAGGAAGGCTAAGAGTCAAGCAGCCAATGCTATTAGCAGCTTGAGTAACCAAAGAGTTATCAACAGCTATACCCATAATCTTACTCTTGTGGAGATTAATACGCATACCTGATGCCTGAAAGAAACAATCCAACACACGAATGATGGTCGAAATATTAGAATCGCACCATTGTCCAATGAAGACCACATCGTCAGCATAAAAAAGATGAGAAATCTGCAGAGAATTATCTAAAACAACACCTTTGTAGAGACCCGCATTAACAACCTTTTGAAAGGACAAATGCAGACTTTCCATGACAAGAATGAACAAGAAAGGCGATAAGGGATCTCCCTGTTTGAGACCCTTGAAATATTGAAACTCAGAGGTCGGGCTCCCATTAACAAGAATCGAACCCTTAGAAGAATTTAAACAACTTTGGATCCAATCACGCCAACGAGACCCAAAACCTAAATTTTTCAAAACATCATCCAAAAAGTCCCAACGCACAGAATCAAAAGCCTTCTCAAAGTCAACCTTGAAAATTAGAGTTTGCTTCTTTTTAGCTTTACACCAATGAATAATCTCGTTCAAGATAAATGGGCCATCTAAAATTTGACGATTTGCAATAAAGGCCGATTGCACTTCATTCACAAGACCATCAATGACAGTCACAAGACGATTAGCGAGAAGTTTGGTAATGATTTTATAAAGGCTGCCAATAAGACTTATAGGTCTATAGTCCTTCACCATTTTAGCCCCTTGAAATTTCGGAATCAACGCAATAAAGGACGAGTTACCTCCTGAATGACGAAAACCATTATTAAAAAAGTGATTCACGGCTTCCACTACATCGCCTTCAATTAAATTCCAAAATCTACGATAAAAACCAAAAGTGAAACCATCAGGGCCAGGAGATTTATCTAAACCACAATCCCAAACAGCTTCTTTGATTTCCTCTTTAACAAACACTCTTTCCAAATCCTGAGCTTGTTCCGGAGACAATCTGTTGGGGAAGACCATATCAAGAACAAGACGATTAGCACAAGGGGCTTCAAATCTAGATTGGAAATGAGATAGAAATTCATTTTTGACAGCAATCGGGTCCTCAATCCATTCCCCGTCAATGATAGTGCCACGAATAGCGAGATTATTACGACGTTTGTTGATAATACCATGAAATTTTTTTGAATTTTCATCGCCTTCAATCGACCATTTCACCTTAGCTTTTTGGGCCAATTCAATCGACTCCGTATTATCCAAAGAAGAGAGATGATTCATAATGTCCAAACGGTCTTCAAGATGAGTAGAGGACGACACCCCTTTATCAATGAGAGTATCAATAGCAGCAAGTTTAGTCTTCAATTCTTTTCTAAGAGAAGTTGCATTATCTTTTTTACCTTTCACCCACTGACGAATATGCCCTTTGAGCATCTTAAGCTTTTTAGCCAACTTAATCATAGCATTAGACTCAGTAATGGTAATGTTTTGCCATGTATCAGCCACAAAAGCATCAAAGCCTTCGAGCTCAAACCAGTTGTGAAAAAAACGAAACGGTGTAGGACCATAGTCAATATTTAATTCTCGCAACAAAATGGGTCTGTGATCAGACAAAAATCTATCCAAAGTAAGAGAAGAAAGATTGGGACACGTTCTCTGTAGATTATCAGAAACAAGAAAACGATCAAGTTTGCTCATTTTTGAAGCGGAATTATGTGACCAAGTAAAAGAATAACCACCAGACGGAACTTCCACCAAACCACCTGCTGAAATAAACGAGTTAAAGGCATCAGCCCCACGAGCATTAAAAATGGAACCATACCTTTCATCTTTGTGACGAACTTCATTAAAATCACCCATCACGATTACATCTCCATTCCATCTATCAATCAGAATGTTCAGATATTGCCATAGCATCTTTTTTTCAGCAAGATCTTGAGGCGCATAAACTGAGATGATGAGCAAATTTTTGTTATTTGGACGCCATTTGCCCATAATCGCAACAAAGTAGTCAGAAACCGAAGAATTCTCCTTATGAAACATATTAGAATCCCACACACATAAAATACCACCTGAGTTGCCCACCGAAGGACTAAAAACATAGTCAAATGTAAGGTTACCCCAACAAGCTCTAATACTGAAAAGATCTACCAATTCTATTTTCGTCTCCTGTAAAGATAAAAAGTTAACTTTGTAATTGTGACATAACTCCTTTACCCAACCTTTTTGGCCTTTTGGGCAAGGCCTTGGATATTTAGAGACATAAAATTCATTTAAAAAACTCATGCACTCCTTGGTTATTTACAATCTCTTCAATATCTTTCATACAACCTCCCATCTTGTAACCCATCGTTTGACCCACTTTAATCAAGTCTTCTATAACTTGAAGCATTGAACCACCTGTTTTAGGACTCCTGACTTTGTGAAAATGACCCGAGCAGCTTGATACATTAGTATCCTCCTTATAACTTGCCATAGTATCCTTATCATGTACTGGAAGAGTACACTCCTGATTTACATCCCCCGAAGGTGTAAAACCTGGTGGAAATTTTAAGTCACCTGCAGATTGTTGGACGACATGTTTTTCAGGATTCTTCTTATTAAGCAAATCATATATATTGAATGGATCTTTAGAATGATCTTTGAGACTCTCATTGGTGACATCCTTAGATGCGGTAGACTTAGACTCGACATTAGCTTGCCCCTCAAACACATTTTATGGAATAACCTCCGACTCACTATCATTCTCTAAAGGACTCTCCTTATGATTATAAACCAACTTGCTATCCACCGATTCATCATCAGAATCAGAAGCATCTTTCGTTACAGAATAATTTGGAGCCCAGCTAGTTAGTTCTTTTGCGCAAATCCAAAAAACCTTGCCTTTGACAATGATTTTGAAAGAAATAGAGATAATGTCATGAAATGTAGTTTTGATGCACAAACGCTTCCTATGAAAGTGAGATGAGCCCTCATCTTCGTCATATAGCAAGGAGCCCCAAATAGAGGCTATTCTGGAAAAAGTATTATGAGACCAAACACAAAGAGGAACACCTTCAATATCAATCCAAGTAACCCTTTCATCTACAACAAAAGAGCTGGAACCCTGTAGAATCTTGATGAACCAAGAGTTAACTCCAACATGAGACATAAAGTTCTCTTTTGAGGTTTTAGAGAGAAATTGAAACGACACTCAAAAACTCCCAAGTAACTAATAGTTAAATCAGTAAAACCTTCTTCCACGAGGAGCATTTTTAAGTTTGGTAAAGAGCTAAATTCTTTTAGTTTGCCGACCAGAGAAAGAGAATAATCCGATACATTAAGACATGAGTCGTCAAGAAGAAGAGCTGGCTTCGAAACTTTCGCATCAGAAACAACAGAATGTAGATTAACACCTGCTTTAACCGCCTGTATATAAGAACTAGAATCCCCATGTGTTTTTGATGAAACAACACGAGCCAGCCTAACATTGGCATGAATATTGGGTAAATGATTACCCTTATGCAACAGTGTCCTATTAAAATTATCGTAATCCACTAATCTCAAATAAATAGTCCTTGTTAATTTGTTGTATGATAACTTTGATGTTTTTATAGTGACAAACTTTAACATGAATTTAACATTTTCAATGTTATTCAATTTTACCATAATAAGATTTTACATTCTAAATTATATAATTGTTCATCCAGTTATATTTGATTCATTGTTTAAAATGGTAAATCGTAGCCCGAACCCGTGCAACCGCTCATTTTGATGTAACCATATGTCCGGTTACTTGCCTATTATGGTTTTATTTTCGATAGTAAAATGTACTACCTGTCCTGCAATAAATAGTTAAATTTTTTCAATCGAACCGTCTCGTCACACTTAGACCACTGGTGTTTTAGAAAACACCACCATTTTTGCTTTCTTACATATTGTTAATGTGTCGAAAGAAGAGATGTTGGCTCGAGATGGTAAACTCAACCACCACGTTTTTACAATACTAAGAATTGACCTTGTTTTTGTCTTCACATGATCACCAACTACGACGTTTCATAGCTATTCCCGAGTACCAAACACCACCATTTTTGCTTTCTTCCTTTTTGGTTTCAATGCATTACATGTGTACTACTATAATGGATAAAAATGATTGTGATGCTTTAATTACACGCTACTGCAGGTTATCAGGGATTGTGAGTGCTCAATGTTAGAATTTTATGTACTTTTATCTCTTATTATGTGAACTGCAAATATATTTGGCTACCATAAAATATTCAGTGATCTATAACCCGTAACTCTATTTTACGACTCCTTTTTATCTTATCTGCCGCAAAGAGCAAACATTGCTAGTAAAATGATGAAAAAAAAGTATATGTATGATAAGAGATAACGAGGTGGTATTTCCACACGCGTTGTAGCAGGAGTTTTACGTGTTAGAACTTAGGGTGAACTTTTTTACCCCAGCTCCACTGCAGCGCGTGAAATTTTACGTGAAAGAATTCTTTGTTACGCAACCATTCTTTACATTCAACTCATGGACCATTTCCGGAATCGATAGGTAACTACAAAAACTTTCTATGTGTTTTTAGCTACATATGCAATTATTTAAGGACTATATTTGTACTCGCAAGTAATCTTTGGGGACCACATGTAACTTTTACCGGGACTATGTTTGTAATTGCAAGTAAACCTAAGGGACTATTTATGACTGTGTAAAGTTTTAGGGACTATGTAATCGCAAGTAAACTTTAAGAAGTATATGTATCTTTTTATAGAGTGTGATTGTAATCGCAAGTAAACCTCAACGACCATTTTTGACATTGTTGGTTGAAGTTTGCTAGTTGGTGAAGTAAACATTTTGACAAATATTTATATTTAAAATTAAAACTAAAATATCACATGTAGGTTTCTAGTGGAATTTCCTATAGAACTATAGAAGTATATGAATGCAAGCTATAGTGATAAAAAGTGGATGAACTAAAACAATAGTTTTTTATCCAACTTTGGATGGAACCTAATTTCTACAGGTTTGGTACTTTGGTTTATAAAAGTAAAAAAGTTTTGATACCTACAACTTATTACCATAATATAAAGAGATGGCTTGTGATATAAACACTATACAACTTTGTAAACATAATAAAATATACTAGTCAACTTAATTTGACATAGGCAAAAAGGTGTAAGCTTATGCCTCAACCATCTTATTCATAAGTTATTAAAAATACACAGATATGCAAGATTTATTCCATTTATGATATTGTGTAAAATATGATGCATTCAGTAACCAAATATGACATCAACATAAAAGAGCTATGCATGTAAGAGCTATCTTTTTGGCCTATACGTCGGCTAACCAACCAAAGGTGCACACATAACACATAATAGTGGCCTCCCACAATCACCACTAACCAAAAAACTTATGGCCCTAAACTGTTTTAACAATTCTTTTAGTAAACAAATGAAAGAAAAATCATATTTGGATTCATTACCTCTAAAGATAACCTAGAAGATTGACTCAAATATAAGCCAACTAACGAACAACAAATGAAGTACATAATCTGATAAACTTCAAGTTAGTGGAAGGATAAGTTTGTAGTGTTAGAAAGTGATTACGCGTGGTGATCCTCATTTTGACTTGATACTTTTTAAATATAATATCTTCTTTCGAATAAAAATTTGCATTAATATGATTTATTAGATGTAGTTACAGAGTTACTTGGCTTTGAACATTGTCACCTTGGTATAGTTTGAAAGATTTGAAGGCTCGCGTCTTTTGCTAATCTCATGGATGGAACCAGGGGTGTTTCGGGATATTCTGTGATACTCATAAATTTTTGTCTCGTAGTATTAATTTTGTTAAAAAATCTTATTTTTTATAAATGCATCCGGTCCTAAAAAGTTGTGCATGTAGTTTTGTTTTATTTTTTGTAAATGCACCTGATGACTTTGTGTTATGATTATGTCCCTGGCTAATCTGGCATGCTATTGTTTCATGACATTTTTGCTCTACATTTGAGTTTTGATACAAAAAAAAGAGAGAAAAATAAGGAGAAAAAAAGAAGAAAAGGATGCAATTTAATTTAGTATATGACAGTTCTAGAATTAAAAGTGAAAAGAAAAGAAAAATTTAGGGGCCGTTTAGTTAGTGAATTTTTTTTCCGTTTTTCTGTTTCTAAATTCCTAAAGAATTGAAAGGTTTTTCTTCTCTAGAGAAGAGTTGAGAATTTTGAAAACCCGTTTAGATGGAGCTATGTTTTTCCTTTTTTTAAAATTGAAAAGATGTTTAGATGAATCTATTTTCAAACAATTTTCTTTTCATTATCAACCTTTTTTATATCGTTTATATCGTAGGTTTGTATACAACCCTTTTTTATATCGTCCGTTTTTTTGAGTTTTCGTCCGTTTTCGTCATTTGTTTACGTTTTCGTCCGTTTCCGCACGTTTTCGTCTGTTTTTTTACATTTTCGTCCGATTTCATACGTTTTTGTCCGTTTTCATGTTTTCGTTTGTTTTCCTACGTTTTTGTCTGTTTTCGTCTATTTTTTTACGTTTTTCTCCATTTTAGAAAACGTATAAAGACGTACAAAAACGTAAGAAAACGGACGAAAACGTACAAAAAACGTACTGAAATGCACAAAACGGACATAATCGTATGAAAACGTACAAAAACGGAAGAAAACTAACAAAAACGTGTGAAATCGGGCGAAAACGTGTAAACGGACCAAAACATAAGAAAACGGACGAATACGTAACAAAAAACGGACGAAAACGTAAAAAACAGACAAAAACGTGAGAAAACGAACACCGGACGAAAACGTACGAAAACGTAAGAAAACAGACGAAACGTAAGAAAACGGACGAAAACGGAAAACGTATAAAACTTTAAAAATGTATGAAGATACTATAATTTAGTGGGTCGACCCGACCTAAACCGTTTGACCCATGACCCGTTAGACCCATTTTTAAAACATGACCTGTTTGATCCATTACCTATTTGACCCATGATCCAAACCGATCTAACCCGACACATTTGCCACCTCTACACCATAGTAACAATAACACTAGCGATGCATTATGACAAAACTAAATATAAGCTAACTAACAAAGCTAAATTCGAGTACACAAATACTACCGTCACAGCGTTGCTAATTTTGAGAAATAAGAAATAAAAAATGTGAGAATGGTAGAAAGTTGTTTTCAGTTTTTTGTTTAAAACGAGTTGGAATATGACCCGCGCGTTGCGGCGAGGCTAACTTGTTGTCGAAAATTATTGGAGGCCAATCGTAATGTGTTTATGGTAGTTTAGTACATATTTCTCTGAAAAACATCAAATGAAACACTGGAGTGAAGTGATTAGTCGCGTTTCGATGCAACAAAAGATCTAAAATTGTCTGGCAGATTTTTTAGAAGTGTGACGTCTAAACACCAACAACGCCGACTTTATGTTTTATGGCACCAACATTTGAAGATGGTCTAGATATGAGGTTTTGTTACTTTTACATGTGGTGTGACGTTTGAGACTGTCGCTTTCTTACCACCTCACATGTCTTCTCTTTCGAGACCACTTATACGGACTTGACGATGATTTTAGATATTTAGAATCCTCAGTTGGACTGAAAAAGAGAGTGAAGGCTGATATTAGGTACGATAGTGCTTAATTCGCCTATCATAAATACGATAGTTCTAAAAGTTATTACCTCTTTTCAGAAGCTTTTAAAATTTGTAGCTCTTTAGCAGGAACTGCAACAAAGCTGCTTTTGGCAGGAGTTTTTTTCTCCCTATTCCCATAATGGTTAATTTTGATGTCTATAACAATACAAAACTGTCTC